>ML820719.1:80379-93817 GCA_009831015.1 Picea engelmannii
TATATTTTTCACAGGGGCTTTATTGTGAGCGGGAGTTGGGGGTGGGTAGACTTAGGATAGTGTAGGTTTTTAATGTTTTTTTTTTTTAGTTTTTTATTATTATTTTATTACATGTTACGTTTAATGTATTTTCTTTTTGTTTATGTTTTATGTTTTTTGTTTTTATATATTTTGTTTTATATTTTTATTTAAATGTTTTTATATTGTTTTATGTTTTGTTTTAATTTTTTAATACATTTATTTAATGTTTGGTTTTTTATGTTTTTATTTTAATATTGTTTTATTTAACATTAATTATTAAAAACTAACCTAGTTACTAAACTAACTAATTAACAATTGATTAATTATTAACATGCTAACTCAATTATTAATTAATTTATTATTAATAGGTTTAATCATGACTATTAACCTAATGTTTTTATCCTAAGCCTGTTTATTCATGGAGGGGTAAGATTGGCGAAGGGGTGAATGAATGAAGGGTGAGGAAACTGACAGGTGCAGTGTGAATGAAGGATGTAGCATGGAGCGAAGGAGGCCTGATGCAATGGATGGATGACACGTTGGGATAGGGCCCACCAGAAAAACCCACCTCATTCCGGACCCCCCCCCCATCGTTAAAGGCAGAACGATCGGGGGGGTCCATAATTGCCTGTAGACTGTCCATCTGCATGCCTCCATGACAACTGTAGATCTGTGTGCGCTTTTTAATCAACATTCCGGACCCCCACCCCCCACCGTTAAAAGCAGAACAATTTGGGGGGTCTGGAATCCACTGTCAGTCGTTGATTTACGCGCCGCTAGATCGACTGTCAATCTAAGCGTGTTCTTTATTCTCCAGGCGCGAATGGAGTTTATGAGGCAAAACTTAGGCTTAATGACTTTTTGAGGGTTTGGTGCACTGCTTCCCTTGAAAATAATTTGCAGAGATGAAATATTATTTGCAAACCTATACACCCAGAGTGAAAATTTTCCAGTCAACAGATGATCCTATGAATTATAGGGTTATAACAGTGGCTCCACCTGGGGATGGCAACTTCTTTCAGGAGGTGTCAATAACCACAGACTTCTGAACATGCAGATCGGAGATTTATCCATTGGGATGATCCCAAATCTTATTCTGTAACCTGTACCTGTTTTGATCTTGCAACTGAAACCAAATTAAGATAAACATTGCTGAAAAAGAGATGCTCAGAATGTTGAGCTTATTCGAAACTGCTACCTACCCTACACTACTGACAATTTCATCGTTCTAAATGATACAATAATGCCAATGCAGCCAATCAAGTAGTTGTTGAGACCAGAGGACTGTTTGACTGCCTTTTAGCACAGTGAAAAGTGCAACTTGACCTTTTGCCCATCGACTCAAAACTGCAAAGTGAAAAGGCCACCGCTTAAAACATGATTGATATTTACCATAGAGACCTCGACAATCTTGAAGAACAAAAGTACTGCCAGAGATAGATTGAGGCTCTATAGTGAAAAAATTCTCCATATAGGTAGCTATAGGATCAAGGTAGAAATGACATGTTCCTTGATTTTTGGATTCTGCCAAGTGAGCGACATGCTCTGGCACTATAACTATATTATTTTCATCCTCATGCATTTCCTAACATGGCTGCAACTTTTCTGATAGGTTTTGAAATGATGCTTCTGCTGAACACACCCCTGTATCTGACTGTCTTATCATATCCATATCATAACAACTTTTCATCTCATGACTGGTGAATGAAGAATGATTTTGACCACATAGTCCATCCAACCGATCAGCTATTGGATCCTGAAAAGACTGACAAGGCTGCTGCATTGATTCAAATGAAATTTCCTAACTTTTTATGTATTTATCCTTCAACACTTGTCCAAGAGTCTCCTTCAAAATTTGAAATGAACTAAAGAACAATGGTATAGAGTTATTTTGGTTTAACTGACAATTTGTCTCAGGATTTAATCTTTCATTTGGAATTTGAAAATCAGAGTAGGTAAAGTGTTGCAATTATGGGTTTAGAACAGCCTCCACATCAGCACTAGCGTCTTCACCTAGTTGATCAGAACATCCTCCCTCTTTACCAATGCCAACTTGTTTACAATTTCTTCTCAAAAATTGAAAAGAAGAGAGACATAAGGGCAAAGATTTTTCCTTACTCTGAAATTTTCTGTCTCTTCCTCATCGTTGTCATGACTGTTGTGCAAGGGCTGATTGTCATATCTAAACTGTAAATGATCTTCTTCTTGCCAATGATATGCTATTGATTGCTTTGAACAATCCACATTTATTTCAACCTCATGCTCATCATCGCACTGATCACACTTGGGTGGATAATCCAAGTAAGGAATTTCGTCAAACATGCACATCATATCAGCTGGTTGTTCCTCTACAAATTGAGATGGAGCTTCATCTTTGACTGTGTTGTGAATTGAATACATGAAAGAATCATTATCCAAACCATGGTACCAAGGATGAACAACAAAATGTTTGGGAACTGTGACATTTTCTTTCTCTGAAATCAATGGACCATGATGTCTTTGGATGACAAGCTCATCTTTCATATTGATCCTCTGCATCATTTCTTCCATGGCACTGGCCAAAATCTCCAGTTTAGCTTCTGATGACTTCAGCTACTCCTTTTCTTTGTCCTTTAACTTCCACCTTTTGATCAGCAAGTTCATCTCCACATCAACTGCAATTCTTTGCATTTATTCAATGCTTGCAGTGTTCCTTTCTCTTAATTGGAATGTCATCTCAGGATCAAAGGCATCTGGGAAATGCAAGTGGATTGATCCTGGGGGTGGCTTTATATCAACAGGCATTGCATGATATACCTTTTTGAACCTTGCTGAAAATTGTTGTACTGTTTCCCCTGGTTGTCTTTTCAAATGGTCATACTCTTCCAAGATGAGAAAAACATTTCTCATGATCACCCACCTATCTAAGAAAACTTGCACGAACTACTGAAAATTTATGATGCTTGCAGCTAGAAGGTTCTTAAACCAATCTTTAACTTTACCTCCCAAAGACAGGGCAAACATTCTGATGCAGACATCATCATCTTCTACCTCAAAGAGGTCAAGAAAATCCTCAAGACTTTGGATATGCTTTTTAGCAGTAATATTGGCATTCTCTCCATCAAACCTGGGCAAATTATTGATGTAATTGACAGGGAGGTCATGGAGAAAAGGAGGCAAATCTAGAGGCTTGTATCGGTCTAGGAATTTTGCAAGCACAGAAGATGAAGCAAGGGGCTTACAACCATCCAGAGGTTTAGCAAGAGTAGGAGATAAAGCAGGAGGCTTATGTTTCACTAGGGTTTCTACAGGTGCATTAGGGATGTGCAAAGGAGTATGAGTATGTACATAATCTACAATTGGGGAAATAATCTCTTGAGACTCATAAATTAATAGATGGTCAAAGTAATCTTCAGTAATATACTTTTGATCAGGCTTAGAAAAAGACAAGATATAATTGCAGATAAAACCAAAGATGTCTTGAATGCAATTTGAGCTTGAGTACCTGGTCTTTCTAGGCTGCTTGGCCATGCTTTAGGTTCTTCCTCCAGTGGAGTCTTTGAGTTTGGCACTGTCTAGAGCTGATTGGATTCACCAGGTGAATGATCTCAGCCTTCTTGTGTCTGATCACTGTCCACCATCAGTGATCATATCTGGAGCTTTGAAGTGTACTACTGGGGAACTATCCCCAGTGGAGTTTCCATTCTATTAGCACTCTGTAATTTTCCCAAGGCTGAAGAGGCAGTCACAGAGGCAACATCAAAACCACTTCGAGTCTTGGATCTAGCCCTCCAAGACTCAGAGAGGGATCTCTCTGTCTCATATAGATTTGTTTGAAGAGAATATTAGGCTAGATATGAAGAACATGGGTTTGTTTATGGATTTTTTAATTGGTAAGAGCAGAGAAAAAGGAAACATGGGCAATGGAGTTGCAATCTGAAGCTCAATCAAAAACAAGTTCTACAGACAGCATTACAAGGCAAGGTAGACACTCTTGGTGGATTCTTTGAATTTGATTTTTGATTTAGAGGATCAATATGAGAGGACTAGGCAATGACAGGGCAATCAAGAATCCTGAAATTAACCTTTGAGGAGAAAACATCGATAATTATGTCAAAGCCGGAAACAGAGTGTATGTCTCAACAAATTCTATTCTTCGAAATTCTTTGCATAATTCAGAGTATGAATAACTTAAGAAATACAACGGAAACAAATTATAGTGAATGAGGAAAACATCACCACCAAAAATGACACATGAATCTTGTAGTTGTTGAGATTGTATTATTGAAATGATGAAAATACAAAAAGCTCAGTGAGTTGCCTTACAAAAACTCGATCCTCGTTCCCTGACTGATCCACCTTTACATTAAAAATCATCTATGAATAAATAGGGGAGATCCCCCAACAAGTTTCAAGAGTCGTTTTTAACCGTCTCGTCCAAAAATAGCCACAAATCCCACCAAATTTGGAACTGTCCGCCATGAAAGACAGACCGGTTTTGTGCGAAAAAGGGGTCCAAACAAACATGTGTTTCTCTTCAACGATGGCACATGGGAAAAAAATGAAGGAGGTTATTGGATATGGGCATGTGTTTGAAATAAACCTCCTTCGGTTTCTCCAAATTCATCCCCATATGGCCGTAATAGCTCCCGCAAAATCAAGACTGTAACAGAAAAGCGGAAATCTAGAAAAAAAAAAGGCCTCGAAGATGGATTTGATTCTTCCTTCTCGTGGCACCTGTGAAAAAATTGAGAGATTTTTTTGTTATTCATCCCGTTACAGAGAAAAACCTCTCTCAGTTTCTTAAAATTCGTTTTCATTTTCCAAAAAACAGCCTCAGACAATGACATGCTGAACAGGCAAAAATATGAAAAAAGCAGTTTTTTTTCCGTGATGGGTGGTATTCCGGACCCCCCCTAAGGAGGTAAGAGGTTTTAGGGGGGGGGGGTCCGCTGGAATAGGGAGGCAACACGTGGATGGGGGGTGGTATTGGAAAACCATTATTCCGGACCCCCCCTCTCGTTAAAGTTCGGATGGTGAGGGGAGGTCTGGAAAATTTCCCATTCGTTGATTTAATTTTATGTTTTTCACGGGGGCTTTGATGTGAGCAGGAGTTGGGGGTGGGTAGACTTAGGATAGTGTAGGTTTTTAATGTTTTTGTTTTTTAGTTTTTTATTATTATTTTATTACATGTTACGTTTAATGTATTTTCTTTTTGTTTATTTTTTATGTTTTTTGTTTTTATATGTTTTGTTTTATATTTTTATTCAAATGTTTTTATATTGTTTTATGTTTTGTTTTAATTTTTTAATATATTTATTTAATGTTTGGTTTTTTATGTTTTTATTTTAATATTGTTTTATTTAACATTAATTAATAAAAACTAACCTAGTTACTAAACTAACTAATTAACAATTGATTAATTATTAACATGGTAACTCAATTATTAATTAATTAATAATTTATTTATTATTAATAGGTTTAATCATGACTATTAACCTAATGTTTTTATCCTAAGCCTGTTTATTCATGGAGGGGTAAGATTGGTGAAGGGGTGAATGAATGAAGGGTGAGGAAACTGACAGGTGCAGCGTGAATGAAGGATGTAGCATGGAGCAAAGGAGGTCTGATGCAATGGATGGATGACACGTTGGGATAGGGCCCGCCAGAAAAACCCGCCTCATTCCGGACCCCCCCCCCCATCGTTAAAGGCAGAACGATCGGGGGGGTCCGTAATTGCATGACAACCGTAGATCTGTGCGCCTCCATGACAACCGTAGATCTGTGCGCACTTTTTAATCAACATTCCGAACACCCCCCCACCACACCGTTAAAAGCATAACAGTCAGGGGGGTCTAGAATCCACTGTCAGCCATTGATTTACGCGTCACTAGATCGACCGTCAATCTAAGCATGTTCTTTATTCTCCAGGCGCGAATGCAGTTTATGAGGCAAAACTTAGGCTTAATGACTTTTTGAGGGTTTGGTGCACTGCTTCCCTTGAAAATAATTTGTAGAGATGAAATATTATTTGCAAACCTATACACCCAGAGTGAAAAATTTCCAGTCAACAGATGATCCTATGAATTATAGGGTTATAACATACCTCAGCAACTCAAGGAATCTGCTGACATATTCCTCTATGGTGAGTTGTCCCAACTTGAGTTCATGGAACTCTTTAGTCTTTTCGTCGAAATACTTTTCCAACAAATACTTCTTCCTGAAGCATTTTTCAAACCATTCCCAAGACATGTCTTCTTCATGAATTCCTCTCACATTCTTAAGGTCTTCCCACCAAATGGAAGCTTCTCCATTCAGGTTCAAAGTGGCTACTCGGGCCTTCAAGTTTTCTGAGAAGTTGTGGACTCTGAAATACTTCTTTAGTCCAAGTAGCCAGGCCTCCGCTTCCTCTCCCCTCTTTATCTCACTGTCGAAAGAGGGTGATTTGGCCTTCTTGAATTCTTCGATATTATGACTTTTAGAATTATTTCGTCTCTTTCATTTCCTTCGAGGATGTGGACTAGTTCTGCTACTAGAATATCCCTCTAAATCACTAGTTTCCTTTAAAGAGGAATTGTTTGACGCTTGTCCCTTATCACTAGGGTGGACCTTTCTCAAGGTGCTCTTCCCAGTGTGGCCGCTTAAAAGACCATTTTCACATATCTCAGGTGGACTTCAACTCCTCTTCATCTATCGTTGATCCACGTGACTGGTGTCAGGTCCATGCTGCAGTTCTCTTTGTATGTCGGATAAAATCTGCAGCAAGACTACATTAATTTATGTTTGCTTCTCTTGCTCTTTTATCAACCTGTCGTTGTCGGCCTTGCATCTTTGTAGTTCGGCCATGAGATTCCTCACAGTATCAGCTATATCCGGAGGGGTTTCTACCACCCTCCTTTCATCATAATCTTTGTCTCTATTGTGGGATCCATCCCCCACTTCATGGCATGTCACCATTCTATACGTCTGCAGTTTCCTGCGGTTGATCATCTGCTTACGTGCAGACAAAACACTCGTTGTTAGCCAACATTATATATGTTCACAACCAGCACATAATTCATATTTCATAAATGCATACACGCTGTAAAAGAAAATGCATACACACGCAGAAGTAAGTTGTCCTTCTCTCTATAATAAGGGCTTAACCAGCCCTTTTAGGAAGAGATTAAGATAATATGCCGCCTCTTAATGTGCTCATCCGTGAGCCCAAATAGGCTGAGTGTTGTAACCATGCTCGGATACCAATTTGTAACACCCCCCACGATGGGCGTGAATAAAATAAAATTTTATTCACGTCTATCGAGCCAAATTAGCTCTCTTATCCCCTACCGGGGTCCTGCTAACTAATTTGCAGACCTTATTGAACCCTGACCCCTACTTCATAACTCCCGATATTCGATTCCATTCCAAGGATCAAATCTACGGTCCTATGCTATCTCCACGATAGATGGTTGTGATCGTATCGCAATTTCATGTATCAATATAGTGAACGTGAGATGGCTCTGAATCTTCGTTCCCCGAAATCCTGATCTCCAATAGCTCCTCCCTAAACCTTCCGCTCATATGACCATTCTCTACGACTGGGGGCTTATTCCTCGAGCTTGTCGAGACTTTGCATTTCACGAAGTTGGAACACAACCAATGCCTACCTTTCTAAAGCTCGATCCCCAAACTCCCGATATCCCCACGTCCAGATCAACAGACATGATTCTTCTGTGATTCAATGGTTCATATCAAATTGGGGTTTCGAGTTTTGCGAGTTCACAAAACTCTACCCTCTGACTTTCTTCATTCAGCGAGTCAGTGAAACGTTGATCCTTCTCCATGTGTCCTCTGTCGGTGGATGGTTCCGATTAAATCAGGACTTTTAGGAATTTGACAAGTCCTCTCTCCCACCTACACAAGGGTTAAGATCGATGGTCAAGGTAACTCCCGATGGTTCCTAGGATTTATGGTCCTGGTTCCATCGCTACTTGGGAAGGCTGAAGGGGTGGTGGGCTGAGATGTTAACGCATGCACTCCTCTTCTAGATCCATTGGTCCTGACAGACCCTGGATACTCCCAGAAGGATCTCGTCCATTCATATACCAAATCAAAGGGGTACTCCCTTTCGATAACTCGATCTGCTATCCTTTATGTACTCGAGAAACGAAAATCAACCTCTCAAAGCTTCAAGCTTCCGTGGCTCCGAGGCTTTCGAAAACTAACTCTTTCTTGCATAGGGTTCCCAGACCCAGGTCAAGTGAACCTTCAAATGATTCTTGGGCAAGTTATCCCTACCCTTAGTCAGGTTTCTGGGTAAGTGCTCGAGCATGTTTCGAATTTCCTAGGCTACTGACCTGAATGAAGTGCCTTCCTAACTCACCGAGTTAGGATCTAGGACATCGGGGCAAGGTAAACTCATGGATTTACTGTAGCGGTAGCCATACCAAGGAGCTTGCTCTGACTCTGAGATATGATGCAATTCCCTGGGGAAGATGCTTTTGAGGGGTTAAGTTAGAACACCACGCGAATCAAGAAGATGAGACGATTCTCGGTAGAATGAACCCATGATCTGGACTTAATCCTTTTGTACATAAACCAACTATGGAATATAAGTATACACTTGCATCCATTACTTCCAGTCTAAAAAACCAGGCAATCCTTCCATGCAGAAGCGATTTATGAGTGTATAAACATGAGCGTGTATCCATGATATTTAATTCAAAATATAATGCATAAAACACTTATCAAATTCACAGGGAGTAATGTGATTGCTGAGAGGGGTGCTCGTTTCCACCCAACCGTAGGCTCAGTGACTCCAAACGGATTTACCATTAGCCACCCCTGAGCTAGACCACGATGGTATGAGATTCAATCTCTTACCTCCAACTCAATGGAATTCAAGGACGAAGGTTACTCTCCTTCTCCTAAGACAGAAAAATAATTGAGGACGAAAGTTACTCTCCTTCTCCAATGGTCAAAACTTCATCTGATTCGAGAGATTTCTCTCCCCCTATCCACCCCCATGCTTCCTTTCTTGCATCCCTCTACAAGATTGTGTGTGGTGTGAATGTCCTCATCTGTGGTCAGGTCTGGGAGCTTTACCAATGGGTAGTTTTCCCCCATCCCCTCATTAACTCTTGATGAGCTTCCTGACCTACCATCCTAACGGGGAATTCATTCAGGGTCAGAGAGTTTCTTTGGTATTTGAGAAAGTAAAACCAGTATGGTACTGATTCAGTGGAAGTTAATGCAACCATTCTAGGTCCCTTCCACCACCTTTTTATTAGCCATCGTGGTCTCTTTTAGCACATCCCCCTCCCAGCAATCATGCAACACATATTCATAACATAATTTACATTCATCGACCTTTTATACAAAGGTCCATCAAATCAAACATTCACACCTTCAATTTTTCCATAGTCCTTGGGAAATATAGTTATATTTACAGACTAGGGGAAATAGGGTGTTACATCCAGAAAGAACATTTCTAAGTGATTTCAACCATCAAATGTGGGCAAGTTACTTACTCCATGCCAATCCAACGAACTTCCCTGGTTAATCTAGCGCATCTCCATGCAGAAACTTTGTACGTTTTGTTCTGCTAGTTTTCCAGTGCTTCTTCTGAGTCTGATGAGCATGCATTGTCACTTCGCCAGCTCAAATTCCTGTCTGTTGTAGGGTTAATGTAATCATGTTGTCTTGTTGTCAATTTATATGTATTCTCTAGCTCAAATGTGCAGTCTTCTTCTCATATGGGTTATGTGTATCTTCGACCTTCATCGGGATCCAAAGGTGCAATGACCCTAAGGACATCACCTTCAAATGTCATTCTTATTTTCTTTAAGTCAACAACAGTGTAATTGTTGAAATCCCAATCAATTCCTAACAGCACAGGATAAGAAAAACTTCCATCAACTATCTCAATCACCTTGAAGTCCACAAATTTGCTTAGCCCATCGTGTGCACAGGGACATGCTCCAGCCTACCAAAGGAAATTACTACATACTGATTATCCATCCTAAGCCTTATAATGGAATAGATCAACTTAGGTTTTCCCATCAGTGCCCAAGTCTGCTTCGTCGTAAAATTGACCTATGACCCTAAGTCGAGGACCACATAATCTATATCATAATCTCCAATTTGGGCATTAAGGTGTAATTCCTTATTTTTCCTTCTCTTTTTGGATAGTTGATGTACTGCTTTATTCAGTATAATATATTCCCTTCCTGTCTCATACTATCCGCTCAAATTTTGTAGTTCTTGTATGGATGTTTCATCCTTAATCAAATTAATGCAAGTACATAAGAATTCCATAAGTCTTCTTACCTCTTTTCCTTCTCTGGGCGAAGAAGATTGATCAAAGGCCAGGGGAATTCCACATTCTCTCACTTTTGGTTGTGCCTTTGAGTAAGAAGCCTGATCTCTTCCAAACTCTTTTGTTGCCTCTTCAAATGTCTGCTTCTCTTTCTTTGGATCAAACTCTTGTGTCTTCTCTGTAGTTTTTCTTACTCCAGGTTGTTATGTAGTCTTCCCTAAAGTCACCTTGTCTTCTTTTGTAGCATCTCCTTCTCTAGTGATAATGGTGACTCTAGGATCCACTCCACGAGGTTATGTTTTGATTAGTTGTACTTGTTGGTTTCCTCCTCGTCTTTCCTGAAGTTTGACTAACAATGCAGGACAATATTCTATGACATGCTCAAATGAGTTGCAATAACTACAAGTGGTACAAGGGTTCTGACAGTCCCTTTCCAAGTGACCTGGTTGTGCACAGTTATAACAAATTATCTATCCTCGACCTTGTCCCATGCCTCCTCCTCATCCTCTTCCTCTGAATCTGCCATGAGGGTTGAATTTTCCTCTTCCTGGGGAGTTAAAATGCATGGTATATCCTTCTTGCTTTACTTTGCCTTGATTTTTGTATATATCCTTTGACGTTTCATGCATGAGGTCATAATCCCTACAATCCCTATCATCATGCCCCACCAATTTACAGAATGTGTAGTAAAGGTTGGTAGGTGTCTGGACATATTTTTGCATGTAATAGCATTCTCTAGGGTGATGTCTATTTCTACATACCTCGCATCAAGGTAGAGTAACGTGCTTCAAAGGGCTCAAGGCTCCTGAATCCAAGTACTCATGGAATAGAGGACAGTTCTCCTTATCATGACCTTTTGATTTGCATATGATACCCCAAATATATTCTCTTTTATATTTTCCCTTATCCTTTTTCATATCTTCGACCTGTAGTGATAAGCTAGTTAGCTAACTCAAAATTTGACTCATACCTGAATAGGACTCTCCCATAGGGGTTGATTCTAGTTTCATGGAAATATCTAATGCCTTAGCTTGTGAAGCAATCTTTTGTTGCATCAGAGGGACTATGATGTGTGGTAAGAGGGAAACAATGAACCATTCCTTGTTCTGCTCGTCTGGGATATGAAAATTCAACCGGCCCATTAAGGTCTTAAACCTCTTATCAAACTCCCAAACAGGTTCAGCTACTCTCTGCTTGATTTCTTTCAATTTTGTAATGCATTGTGACTCCAACTTGGGTTTCTTGAATTCTGCAATCAACGCGGTCTTGATCTCATTCAGCAGTTTAGGTTGTGCAATTCCTTGGACAAGTTTCATGTACCAGATCAGTGCACGATCTCTTAGGGTGGTACTAAATTGATCTCTATTAACATCTTGGTCGGTGACATTCTTAATATTCCATACAGCTTTGCATAAGAACCAATGTTGATCAGGATCTTCAGATCCATCTCCCCTAAAGGTGGGTAACCTCATCTCATCTTCCATAGATATTCCTAGGGTTCTTCACTGAGTATGCATTGAAACGATTGTACCAGTGCTCTAAGTGTTCTGATAACTTAGGTTACTCTGGTTACTTAATGTTGTTAAAACAATAGGAGGCATAATAGTACTTACTTCAATAGTCTATGCAGTTACTAAAAAAATTTATTCTTTCCGGTGAGGTTCTTCAGTCTTCCCTTCCTCTACCTTAGCGGACTCTGAATGCTCTTCGTCTGTCATATCTTCCTCTTCTCCACTGTAGAATCCTTTGTCTCTGTATTTTTTCTTAAAAAGCTTCATAAGAGGAACCTCTTTGAAGGCTCTCCCACTGTGTGTATGTCCAGTCTCTGTATCGTTGTCGCTGTCTGAATTCTTGAACATTAGATTTTTCAATCTAACCCACTACTGTATCTTCATGATGTTCTTCTCATGCAATAGCATATTTATCTTCAACTTCAAGAAGTGTAAAAATTTTCCTCTTGGTCCCTTAAAAAAATATCTCTATTCTTGGCTATATGATTATACTCTATCAATAGCAAACTCGGTGATATACCCTCCAATGGTACTATCAAACTAGTGATCTACTTCTCTTGACACTGTGTTATCAACTCTCTTGACCTTCTTGATCAACGTCGATGTCCAAATCACGGGCAGTCTGAGTCTGATCTCAAACTGGGTATCTGCAAATCTGGCTAACCACTCATATAGCTCCTGATGAATCTCTCCAAAGAAAATCTCTCGTATATCAGTAAGGATATATTTTCCCAACCAATCCTCTGTACTAAGATTAGGGTTCTTATTCTGAGCTTCAATGAAGTCATTCTCTTGTTCTTCTATCCACTTTTGAATCTTTTTCTTCGATGGAAACCACCTTGGCATTCCCTCAAGAAGATCTAGGTCCTGGAAACGGAACCATTTGTTGGCATAGGTTAAGACCCGAGGTTCAGTTCTAACAGTGCACCAACAAGCCCTAACTACTGGCTCTTTCGAAAACACCTGCAAAGCAGATGCAGTCTCACCTGAAGTAGCTATAGGGGGTTGCAGGACACAGGTGTCTACAACCAGATGTTGTAGGAAAATCTCCCTGCGGACAGGTAGATCACCTCTAAGGCTTGACCTTAACCCTAGACAGAAAAATGCTTAACGTGGACACTGACTTCCTTTCAAATCTATCTAAACTAATGCATGAGAAGGGAGGTTAACAGAAGTACCTTTTAATCGACGTTTGTCCCTGCACGCTCCGAGTTGCTCTCCAATCCTTTTTCTCCTCGCTGAGGTCTGTGGACAAAACAAGATACGACCACTTCCTACTCTATTGACATTAGCTTGAAAACAGATCTATCAATAAATGATAAGTTCGTCTGATATCAGACACAAACTAGAAAGAAACAGGCCAAGCGTGTCATATTAATGAGAATAACGACAGCAGTACTTACAATCGTAGATGCGAATGTGACAGCTTCGTCAAGTCCTCTTCGTCTAACCCTTGCCTGAAATATCCACAAACTGGGTAACAACAGCTTCACTGATCACTCTCCTTTGGCCGACTGTCAGTTTCCTCCAAGATCATAAGTTTCATATGTTCAGTTCTTCCCCCTTTCCACCATCATAGAGCCTGTTTATATAGGTTGGGAGGGGCCTAACCTCTTGAGTTATGTTT
>ML820719.1:107760-123196 GCA_009831015.1 Picea engelmannii
AATCGACGTTTGTCCCTGCACGCTCCGAGTTGTGCTCCAATCCTTTTGCTCCTCGCTGAGGTCTGTGGACAAAACAAGATACGACCACTTCCTACTCTATTGACATTAGCTTGAAAACAGATCTATCAATAAATGATAAGTTCGTGTGATATCAGACACAAACTAGAAAGAAATAGGCCAAGCGTGTCATATTAATGAGAATAACGACAGTAGTACTTACAATCGTAGATGCGAATGTGACAGCTTCGTCATGTCCTCTTCGTCTAACCCTTGCCTGAAAGATCCACAACCTGGGTAACAGCAGCTTCACTGATCACTCTCCTTTGGCCGACTGTCAGTTTCCTCCAAGATCATAAGTTTCATATGTTCAGTTCTTCCCCCTTTCCACCATCATAGAGCCTGTTTATATAGGTTGGGAGGGGCCTAACCTCTTGAGTTATGTTTAGAACCAGTTAGGAACCATCTCCTTGGATCAGGGATCTTTTGATGAAACCAAGAATTTGATCACAACTTCCTTCTAATCTCGAATGATCTCCTCCTCATTCGACTCAACGGGCTAACAATTGACCCAGAATAGGGAGCGCTCCCCCAAAAGGGGTATCAGAGCATTGTAGCACTCCTGATGTGCCTTGGGAAAGTGCCAGCGCTCTTAAGATGAGCAGCACTCCTCTAGAAGGGCCTGAAGGGAATTATAACGCTTCTTGAATCATGGTAGAGGAGCGCCAGCGCTTCTGCAGCTGTATTAGGGGAGCGTTCCCCCTCCAAACCACTGTTTCAGGGTCTCTTTCAGGTGTCAAGAGCTATTTGATTCCAGTAAACCAGTTTCCTTCTCCCAAATCAGTCATGTGAGGTGTCATAAGTGCCTCCTTAGTGTCGTTATCAAGGAATCATGTCTGAACATCGTTTGCGACACTAGTGATCAACTTGCGACACTTGCGAACGTTGTAGGGAAGATGCGACACTTACGACGATTGACAGGGACAATGCGACACTTAGCAATTTTGACGTGTAACACCAGAGGAAATGAAAAGTGGATCCAGGGAAACACTCTCACACAGATCTAGCTATTCTTTATCTTTCTTAAGCCTATTACACAAACTATATCTCAGATCTACCACAATATTGCATTAACAGTGTATCATAGATCAGAATAACACAACATCAATCACACACAACAACAGGATATATGTGGTTCACCCTCTCCCTAGGGCTACATCCACAGAACCGTGCTTAAAATCATACAGTTCTATCTGCTCTTATCTTGCAAATCTCTCTCTTTCTTTCTCTTCTCCTCTCTTCCCTCCTTGTGCACCTAGCTGCAGGGTTGATCTTTGCACCCAACTGAAGATATTACAACACAGACTCTCTTTCAAGAGAATACCTCTCTCTCTCAACCACAATAGTCACTCATTACATACTCGACCCGCTCCTAGGTCCTCTTTACCTTTATTTATACATTACAATGACTCTCGGACAACCTTAGGCCAAAACCTAGGTGTCAAAACCCTAAATACCAAAACCCTAGGTGCCTAAAACTCTAGGTCAACTTGACCCGCATTTTAAGGGCTTCGTCATCCTATCTTTCCTTCTTACTTGCGAGGTGCTCCAAAGCATCTACCAGTGGATTTTTCCGCTTGCTAAGTCGTCCACAATCCATATTCCTTATTGATTTGTCTTCCTCGCTCTCCCCATCTAACGGCTTGCTTTCTCTTACTTCGCTCCGTCTTTTCTTCTCTTTTGGTCACTTCAACCCAATCTCAGTCAACTTGTCTTCCACACAGTTCACACTTCATCTTTTCTCTTCCTTTTTCCTTTCTTTTCTTCCTTAGTCCATACCCAAGGGCCAACAAGAAGTTTGAAATGAGGGGAGCCTGGAAATGCTTTGTCATTTTAATATTGTTGACTAAAAATGTAGTCAACAAGCATTGGAACAAGCAAGGAATAATGAGAGATCACTAGGAATCTCTTTTTCCTAAGGCACCAATATATTAAACCATAGATAGTTTAAAATGGAACATTTTTTTTGGTGGAGCCGCAATCAACATTACCAAGATATTCAAGGTGATTCTTGATAGATACCTTGACACATCCTACATATCGATAAACAAGGATAAATGAAAAGTTTATGATTGGAAAACACCAATGGAAATGCTCTCTTGAATTACAAGGGTTATAGAATTCTCTTTAGTAGTGAATTGAAGAGACATTAAGCACCCTAGCATCCTAATTTCCATATCCACCCTCAGTGTGATAGAATGGAACCCCATCATTGCTAATATCAAACAAAAGATGACCGCATGGGGAGAAATATGGCTCAACACTCATAGACGCTTAGTATTAATCAAAGTCAGTTTATCTGGTATGTCCACATATATGTGATCCTCATTATTGGCTCCTACATGAGTTCTCCAAAAAATAGGATCAACAATCATAGAATTATTTTGGCAAGGAAGCAAATTAGATAACTCGGTTGGATATTGAAAGCTAGTCGAAGCTCCCTTTCACAATAGAAGTGTTAGGGTCCCACCCTAACCTCCCTAATTAGGAGTACTTCACATTCAGTTAATTAATGTATGAGGCCATTCTCTTTGAATAAGGGCCACTAGGTAGTTGGTGTATGGTTAATTACTGTAAAAGGGTCATCCGTATGGAATAAATCCCACTAGGTAGTTGGTACTCATTAATATTGGGACCATTAATGGTTAGGGTTTGGGTAGTGAGAAAATGCTTATAGAGGTAGGAAGATATCTAATTTTTTTGTCAAGGATTATTATTGTATTGGAGCTCTACTCAATTGGAGGATTCCTCCTCAATGAGGCAAGTGAACATTTCTCACCTTAAATTGGAATAACAATAAAGGTTTATATTTCTATAGGTGGGATATTTTGGTTTTTCTCTCTTTTATTTTCAGCAGTTTGAATTTCTTCATATATATAATACCCCTAGGCTGAACCCTAATTGTAAATGTACATATGCTTTATAGGTTGGTGAGCTAGGATGTTTTGGGGCCAGATTCCCTCTTTATATATGTTTTGAGGCCAGAGTGTCTATGTGATTTAGGCCAAGAGCCTATGAGCTGAAAGGCCAGTGAGCCTAACAATTGTAATATGTAATCACACACGATGATATTAATAAAATACATCATTGTTCTAGACCAATTCAAACGAAAGAGTATGGGGGGCTCAAACTCCACGAGAGGGAAAGGGGTCTAAGGGTCTAGGAAGAGGGGCTAAGTCAAGGGGGCTTAAGCCAAGGGAAAATTATAATATTTTTCCTAAAGTCAAAATTCATGTGATATTATTTTATCCTAACTTCCTAAATGTTGGGAAAAATCAGCAAGTGGAGTAAAAGGTCGCTCATAAGGTGACAAGTTTCAAGTTAAGAGCATGAAAATATGTTGTTGGGAATTAGTGTAATTCTCATTAATTATTGTCATTATTTCCATCATTCACTCACTCACTCCATCCTTCATTTGTACCTTAGATGGAGAGTGTAAGTTGAAGTTGGTTACCCTGTAAATCTTTGGGGGTTTGGGTTGAAGAAGCAGTTTTTCAGTCCTGTGAAGCATTCTCCTTGGGTGATAGAACTGTTGGGGATGGTTTCCCTGTTGGTTGGGTTAGTGAGTGATGAACTCTTTGAGTAACATTGTGTTCCAAGTTCCATAGAGCTTTGATACTTCCTAGTCTTCCTGTTGTTGAAGCCCTAGAAGGGAAGTGGGACAACTGAAATATTGTTGAGAAGAGAAGGGGTACACATCTTGGGGTGGAACAAGTTCTAGGGAAGGAGAGGTTGTGAGCTAGGAACTATTACTAGAGTTGGAACCTGATCCTGTGCTTTATTAAATTGCTAGTTATACCTTAGTTTGGTTTAGGTAACCTTTACCCTGGTGGATTCAAATACCCATCTTGGGGGTGACCTGTTGTTGAGAGTATATGAATAGAAGATTCTACAGTTAGGAGGAACGTCCAAGGTCTACATGAAGTCGATGTTTTTTATTAAAAGATAATTTTTATTTATATGTGTTTATGTGCCAATTATCGTGTGTATGTTTATGTTAATTATATATATGATTTAATTGTACATATTTATGTATGATTTGTATGTTGTTAGTAGTGCATATTTTTTGCATATACTGGGCATACTAAGTAATAAATGGTATCAAAGCTAATTTTCAAGTTTGTTGGTAATGGGGAACATTACATTGTGGTAAAAGAGAAGCTTTTTTATGTGTGGCATGGACCAGATTGAGGCTGGGGACATTACATTGTGGTATCAAATCCATAGGTTCAATACTAAGCCTACATAGGCCATTTGTAAGAATGTGGAAGTTGAATTTGCAGAAATTAAATATCAGAGGATGTCTGCAAAGTGTTTGAAAATATTTCCTAAGTAGTAGTTTGGGGAATTTTATGAGAAAATTGAGGGAATCGATCCCAGGGGTTAAAATCCCCAACTTCAACCTCAGTCGAGCAATTTTGAGCCTGTAATTGGTCAAATTTTGGATTTATAGTGAATCCATGGTGGAATTGAGTAAAAATCCCCAATTCATGAGTGAATTTGAGTAAAAATTATGCCCAAAAATGTCAAACAGTCATGCAAGGATGTAATCGGTTGTTTACATGGTCGAAATTGGCCACAACAAGCTTAATTTCAGAGTTTTATGGCAGCTCAGGCAGAGATTTTGAAATTATCCAATTCTGGAAATTTTTTAAATTTGGGAAAATTTAGGTATTTTTTCAATACATGACATGGCAGTGATGTGGCAGGGACATGGACTTCCATGGTGACAGTTGGTGGCATGGTGACAAGTGACATGGGAGCCACATGAGACCGTGGTATAACCAATAACATAAACCATTGTTTCATAGGAGGCAAAGCGGTTTTGGATTAAGACCTTTTACCATGCGACACCATTAAGATCATGCCATGTAGCATGCGATTTGGAATGTCACAACCCAGTGGGTTTGTTAAACCTTGTGCACTTTTGTGATGTGACATGGCCTCTCCGTCGTCGATATCGCCAAATATCCACTGTCGAATCTGGGATATGTACAATTTCATGTGTGCCAAGGTAAAGGTGCAGGATGGGACCCGCCCATCCCTATGACCAATGAACAGATTTTTTGTGGAAGTTTCATAGTTAAGGTGGGACCCTTGTCCCATCCAGGCCAGATATGTGCCAATTGGGTAGATGGGGGATGTAAAATATTAATATTTTATTGAATTCTAAGGCCAACGTAAGAAAGAGAGGTAAAGGAGAGGAGAAATAAGAGAGAGTCAGTGTTGGAGGCTGACATGGAATCATATCAGAGTTCTAGGTGGACCCAAAATTCCACATCATTCGCCAAGTCAACATAAATTGATCAAATTTCTCATAAGTTTATAGTGTTTTCTAGCTCATAATTCTGCAAGGAAATTTTGAGGGCCTAAACAGCGTTTTCAAGAGTTCTGATTTTCAAGGCTACAAGTGTCATAAGCACCACATATACTATTTATAACTTAAATAAAATATCTTGAGGAGAGATTTCCAATGAGCTATTATGTTCATAAAACTGAGCTTATATGAGGAAGTTACAAGCTAAATAGTGCAAGGTAATTTTTAGTACCAATTGACTTCCAGAAGACATAACTCCTGGCTCAGAAGTCATTTTTGGGCACAGGAGTAGTCTATGGAAATATATTGAATCATAGAATACATATGTGGATCCATATTGGGAATATGGGTACCTGAAAGTGTACAAAATGAGAAGTAAGATTCATGTAGCATTCAGTGCTAAAAAGGAAAAACAGTCAAAACTCTAGCAGGTTGTAACTAGCAGCCTGGATTATGGATGAAGGTGAAACTTGGTAAGATTGCTCAAAATGAAAGCATGGAGAAACCCAATTGATATTTTTTCAAAATCCCAAAAGAGTTGGTGTAGGGATGCAAGAATAGGGTTTAAATTTCATAAGAATGGAATGTGTACAAAAGAAGTATATGGGTAATGTTCATATGACAATAACTTGTTTCTCATAACTCAAAATTGAGAAAGAATATAGTCATTGGGAAGGTCTTGGATATAGGAATCCAAATATGCACAATAAATCACAAGCATTCACAAGGAATCCAAAAATTCACAAGCAATCAGAAAGAAGAATTATGGTGCACTTAAAAGGGAAGAATTGGCATACTTTTAGAAATTTATTGAATTGTTTAGTCTAACAAATCCTATTGCATGCACATTTTGTAGAACTAAGGGAAAAATTAGGACATAGTAGAATTCATCAGAGAGACTAAAGTCATGGATGATGCACAAAGAACTTGCATCCATGAAGATGAAGTCGAGGGGTTGTATGTTAGCATGGGTAATGCAGGGACAAAATCAAATGGGCATGGAGAAGGGAAAGAGGTGAGTATAAATTTGGTAGAGACAATAAAAATTCTGCAAATAGATGTGTTGAGCTATAAAGTTGATAATGAGAGGCCTATGAAAGCTCGGGAGCAACAGAATGGATTCAACATCAATTATTTCTATATCTTGGATAGGATAGAGAAAAAGGTGGATAAGGAGAAAGATTCAAGTAAGTCAAAGAATCACAGATATCATGTCAAAAGGGAAGAATCTAGGAGTGTTGGTAGGAATCATCATCACTAACCAAGACATTCAGTTAGAAGAGCATACAGTATTTCAACTTTATCTCCTGTCAAAAAGAATAGTAGAAGGTCTGGGCTAGATGAACTACAAGGGTAGATGAGAAAGATCAAACCTCCTACCTTTGATGCCGAGCATAGAAAATATTAGGATGCAAAAGCTTGGATATTGGGAATGAGGAAGTATTTCCAATTGGACAATTATTACTCACAAGCATAAGGTAGAATTGAAATTTACCAACTGAAGGGAAAAGCATTAATGTGGTGGGAATTGTTTGTGCAAGTAAAGCACATTGATGAGAAGAAAATCACTTGGAGGTAATTCAAAAAGTATTTTCAAAAGAAATACTTTTCCAAACGTTATTATGATAGGAAGATGAAGGGTTTATTTGAACTCAAGCTTCGGAGCATGACTATGGATGAGTATGAGAGAAAAATCCTAGAGTTGTTGAGGTATGTTGATTTCATCAAGTCAAAGGTTCTTGAGTGGGCTACCTTCAATATTCAGTGATAAGATACAATATGATGATCCTAAGGCTTTGGAGGAAGCAATCAGGAGAGCCAAGTCCCTTTATGATCAATATAGAAGAAGACCAACTTTCTAAAAGGATTGGGAAGACAAAAATAAAGGTAAGATGGAGCAGAGGAGGAAAGGGAAAAAGCCACAATTCTTTAGAAATAGTTCTCCGGGACATCCATCTCAAAATGATCCCAAAATGACATAGTCATTGGGGAAAATTCCAAGGTAGCAGCCTATTAAATGTTGGGGTTGTGAGGGAAATCACATGTACATAGATTTCCCTCATAGAGATGAAAGAGTAAATATTGTTCACAATGTACAGTATGTTGATATAGTTGACGACATGGGTAGAAGCATGCCAAGGATCTATGCACCCTTGGACAACAAGCAAGTTGAATTTCAGTCTCATGTGATTGACGTGGAAGGTAAGATAAATGATCAACCTATAGTTATTTTAATTCATTTAGGAGATATCCATAGTTACATAGATCCTAATACTATTGATATATTTCATTTACAAAGAAGCAAGATTGGGAAATCTTGGCTATTTTAGTTAGATACAAAAGCTAAAAGAAGAATAAATGAGATGGTTAAGGATTGTCCAATGGACATGAATGGAATGAGCACAAGGGAAGATTTGAATGTCATACCTTTGGGTTCATATGATTGTCTAATTGGTATGGATTAGTTGGACAACATCATGTTTTCCTAGATTTCTACAACAAGGCCTTCACTTGTTTGGATGAAGAAGGGAACTTGAGATCAGTTCAGGGTATTCCAAGGGCAGTGTCTATTACAGAAATTTCATCCTTGCAACTGAAAAGAAACTTCAGGAAAGGATGTCAAATTTATGCAACACATATGGAAGAGGAAACTGAGGATAAAGTGCCAAGTATGGAATATCATCAAGTCTTGAAAGATTATGAGGTTGTAGTTAGAGAGATACTAGGGTTTCCACCCAAGAGAGATATAAATTTATCCATTAATATGATATCTAGAGTTTCACCAGTGTCCAAGACTCATTATAGGATGAGTACACCAGAGTTGAAGGAATTGCAAACGCAGCTTGAAGATATTTTGAAAAAGGGGTATATACACCCAAGTGCGTCATATTGGGGTGCCCTAGTTTTATTTATAAAGAAGAAGGATGGAACTTTAATACTATGCATTGATTTTAGGCAACTAAATAAGGTGACTGTGAAGAAGAAGTATCATTTGCCAAGGATAGATGATGTTTTTAATCAGCTAAAAGATACAAAGATATTTTCCAATATTGACCTCAGGTTAGACTACCATCAGGTGAGGATTAAAGAAGAATATACTAGGAAGAAAACATTTAAAATAAGGTATGGCCATTATGATTTCACAGTGGTTCCATTTTTTATGTCAAATGCACCAATTGTCTTCATGTATTTGATGAATTGAATTTTCAAAAATTGCTTAGATAAGTTATTCATTGTCTTCTTGGATGACATACTTATCTACTCTAAGTCTGAAGAAGAGAATGAGAAACACTTGAGGATGGTGGTACATGTATTGAGGGAACATCAACTATATGCAAAGTTGAGAAAGTGTTCATTTTATCAGAGACGAAATCACTATTTGGGATGTATCATTTCAGAGGAAGGGATAAAATGGAACCTGAGAAGATAAAATCCATTGAAGGATGGCCAACACCAAAGAATGTCTCAGAGGTGAGATCGTTCATGGTAATTGCAAGTTGCAAAATATTTATTGAAGGATTTTCAAGAATTGCACATCCAATCACTTATTTGCAAAAGAAGGGTGTGAAGCTCGAATGGACCTCTGAATGTGAAGAAAGATTTAAATATTTGATGAATTTATTGAAAAGTGCACCAATATTGAAGATTTTTTATCCAAATGAAGACTTTATTGTGTGCATTGATGCATGCAAGGAAGGGCTCAAAGGAGTCCTTAGCCAAAATAGGCATGTGATATGCTATGAGTCAAGAAAGTTGAAAGAACATGAGAGATAGATTGCCACTCATGATTTAGAAATGGTAGCCATAGTTCATGTCATGAAGATGTACAGAAATTATCATATGGGGAAAATATCCAAGTTGAGGACACACCATAGTGGTCTGAAATATTTTTTTGAACAGCCAAATTTGAATGGCAGACAAATTAGATGGTTGGAATTTCTCAGTGAGTCTGACTTTGATATAAATCATATCACAGGAAAGGAGAACAAATTGGTTGATGCACTTAGCAGAAGGGTGCATGAGATACATGCTACATCCATTAGCATATAAAAATCTGTTTTGAAAGACATAATTTCAGAAGTTGCAAAATCAAATCATCATTATGTGAAAACAAAAGAAATATTACAGTAAGATAATTTGCAGCAGAAAATTAAATATTATGAGATGAGAGACAATGGAATCCTCATGTACAGGAGTAGATTATATGTGCCTAAATCTCAAGAGATGAAAATTTTGGTGCTAAGAGAGATGCATAATGTGCCTTATGTTGGGCACCGAGGTTACCAAAAAACCATTGCAGTTGTAAAGAGACAATATTTTTGGCATGGTATGAAGAAAGAAGTGGTTGATTATATAGCCAAATGTTTATAATGTCATAAGGTAAAGGTTGAGCACAGACATCTAATTGGATTGCTACAGCCATTTCCCTTTCTTGAGTGGAAATGGGAAGTAGTGACAATTCATTTTATCACCAATCTGCCCAGAACAACAAAGAAATGTGGTTCCATCATGGTGGCAGTGGATAAGCTCACTAAAGCTGCTCATTTTATTCCAATGAATCTCACTAACAAGGAAACTAGCATTGCATAGATTTACATTAGAGAAATTACCAGGTTGCATGGTGTGCCTAAGGCAATTGTTTCTGACAGAGATCCCAAGTTTACATCAAATTTTTGGAAGGTATTATTTAAAGGATTTGAGACAAGTTTGAATTTTAGCACAGCATATCACCCAGAATCGGATGGGAAAACAGAGAGGGTCAATCAGGTGATTGAAGATATGATAAGAATGTATGTGATGGATAAACCATCAAAGTGGGAAGATTATTTACATTTAGTGGAATATTCTTATAATAATGGGTATCGTGCATCTTCAAATATGAGCCCATTTGAAACATTATATGGCAGAAAGTGCAATGCGCCAGTGAGTTGGGACAACCCAGCACACAAAGTAATGCTTGGGTTGGAATTACTCAGATAAATGGAAGATTGGGTGGTGAAAACAAAGTAGAATTTAAAAGTTGCTCAATTTAGAAAGCAAAGGAAGAACACATAGATAATTTAAAGTGGGTGAGCATGTTTTCTTGAAAGTGAAAGCTAAGAAGAGTTCACTTAAATTTGGGAGTTGCCCAAAATTGGCATCAAGATATTGTGGACCATTTGAGATACTGGAAAGGATTGGTCCTGTTGCATATATGCTTGCACTGCATGCATCCATTTCCATACATAATGTGTTTCATGTGTCTTTTCTTAAAAAGTATGTGTTTGATGCTAGTCATTTAATTGATTGGAATGTGATTCAGGTGGAGCAAGAAGGTGACTTTTGAGTTCATTCGGTGTGCATATTGGACTGAAAATTCAAGTTACTCCAGAATCAAACAACAAGGTTGGTAAAGGTCCAGTGGACATGTTATGGTCCTGAAGATGCAATATGGGAGCATGAGGATGCCATGCGGGAGGAGTATCTACATCTTTTTGGATACTTTTGAATAATTTTATTTGTACGTGTGTATATAATGCATTGAGGACAATGCATAAACAACAGGAGGGAAATTTAATACCCCTAAGTCGAACCCCAATTGTAAATGTACATATGCTTTATAGGTTGGTGAGTTGGGATGTTTTGGGGGCAGAGTGCTTGTGTGATTTAGGTAACAAATGTAATATGTAATCACACACGATGATATTAATAAAACACATCACCACTACAAACCAAGTCAAACGAAAGAGTATGGGGGGCTCGGACTCCACGAGAGGGAAAAGGGGATAAGGGTCTAGGAAGAGGGGCTAAGCCAAGGTAATATTGTAATATTATTCCTAAATTCTAAATTCATGTGATATTATTTTATCCTAATTTCATAAAGGTTGGGAACAAATCACCAAGTGGAGTCAAAAGTACCTCATAAGGTGAAAAGTGTCAAGTTAAGAGCATGCAAATATATTGTTGGGAAATAGTGTAATTCTCATTCATTCTTTTCATTCATTCCACCATTTACTCTCTCATTCCATCCATCATCTGTACCTTAGCTGGAGAGTGTAAGTTGAAGTGGGTTATCGTATAAATCCTTGGACATTTGGGTTTAAGAAGTAGGTTTTCAAGCCTATGAAGCATTCTCCTTGGCTGAGAGAATTGTTAGGGATAGTTTCCCTATGTGTTGGGTTGGTGAGTGTTGAATGCTTTGAGAAAAAAATTTCTAGGTGCCATAGAGCTTTGATACTTCATGGTTGGCCTGTTGTTGAAGACCTAAAAGGGAAGTGGGACAGTAGAAGGATTGTTGAGAAAATAAGGAGTACACTTCCTGGGGTGGGATAGGCTTTGGGAAATGAGAGGTTGTGAGCTGGGAAGTATTATTGGAGTTGGCACCTGAGCCTATGCTTTATTGTATTGTTATTCAGACCTCAATTTAGTTTAGGTAACCTTTTCCTTGGTGGAGTCATAGCCCCAGCTCGAGGGTGACTTGTTGTTCATAGTATATGAACACATAGTCTATGTTTGGGAGGAACGTCTGAGTTTTGCATCCATTCAATGTTTTTTATTAAAATATAAGTGCTCTTTATATGTGTTTATGTGCCAATTATTGTGTGTATGTTTATGTTAATTATATATGCTTTAATTGTACATATTTATGCATGATTTGTATGTTGTATGTTGTTAGTAGTGCATGTTTGTTGCATATACATAGCATACTAAGTAATAAATTGTAACAAAGATAATTTTCAAGTTTGTTGGTAACATGAAATGTTACATTGTGGTAAAAGAGAAGATTTTTTTTGTTTGGTGTGGCTTAGCTTGGGGTTGGGGATGTTACAATATATTTCTTATAAATTCTTTGTATCTACTATATAAGTACACTACAAGCAATATTAGAGACTTTCATGTGCCTATTGCACCCTAATTTCAGAGAATTTTTTACGGTTAAAGATGTGTTATGACATATACAAACACATATATATGTCATTCAATGAGTCAAACTATGGCTAGAAATCATACACACGGGGAATGTAAGTGGGGTCACCTATTTGGACACCCTTGTACACCTATATAGGTAATTGGTGAGTAGTACCACATTAGAAAAAATCTATTCATGGATTTGATCTTCCACATACCCTTAGGTATATGGGAATCTCCCTAAGTATACCTAAAATCATTGCTACAAAATCCTTTCATCAATTTCTCCTATAGCACATCAAACAAAGTACTTGGGAAGATCAATCTCACATACCAAGAAATTAGGTAATACAAATAAGGGTACAATTGATCCTCCTTAATTAGATCCATGAAAGACCAGTCAAGTACTATTCTCAAAAACCATAACATATAATAGAGAGCTATGGAGCTTGGAATTCACTTGTTCTAAAGACCCTGTCAAACCTATGTAAGTTAGATAGTGAAATTATTACAAAACTTGTAATCCAATACTTGAAAATTTTGTTAGTACAATAATCTCTTGTAGCAAAAGAAAAAGAGGTATGGGAGTGGCCCCAATCCTGACCGAATCATTGTGTGTGACCTATCTAAAAAAAATCCTCATGTGACATCGATTTCATTGGTGTAGCTCATCAGTAACCCTTATGGTTGACCCACATGGTCCCACGGCTACCACTATAATGGAGACCAAAATCACCATTCTAGAATACATGATATAGTTCTTCATTGACTCAACTAAGCAAAGTGAGAACAATGAGTCCACATTCCAAGTCGGCCTCAACAACCAAATGCCCTCCTTTCAACTCGGAATCAACAATCAATAGGAAATTTGGAATGATAGGTTGGGGCCAATTGATATTAGGGAATCTTCAATAGGTGATAACCATTATACGAGGCCCTCCTTTCATGATACTCAACCTCATATGATGCATATATTTCCTAAGGTAGATTTGAACAAGTTCGATGTCTCTAATCTAATAGTATAAATGGGTCGAATTGAACATTAGTTTTCCCTACAACCCATCTTACAGGTCTCAGAGGACTGATACTTCAAAAGGATAAAACTATAGATAACCATATTCTATGTCAATAGATATTATCCCATAATTTTAACCCAAAGTCTAAAAATATTTGAAAACTGTCTCAAAATATCGGTATATGAAAGATATCAAAAAAGGACGAGGTGATTCATGGGACCTGCAATCTCGAGTTCCCATTTGAAATATGTAATTATGCCTTTAGGTTCATGAATAGCTTGTTTTTATAGTTGATCTGCCTCCTTGTTGAAATCCCTGAATATATGTTGGAAGCTAATTTCTTGAAAAAAAATTATTAATTCCTTTGTTCTGTGCTTCCATCCTTCACCCAGAATCGGATGGGAAAACATATAGGGTCAATCAGGTGATTGAAGATATGATAAGAATGTATGTGATGGATAAACCATCAAAGTGGGAATATTATTTACATTTAATGGAATATTCTTATAATAATAGGTATCGAGCATCTTCAAAGATGAGCCCATTTGAAGCATTATATGGCAGAAAGCGCAACACGCTAGTGAGATGGGACAACCCAGCAGATAGAGTAATGCTTGGGTTGGAATTACTCAAACAAATGGAAGATCAAGTGGTGAAGACAAAGTAGAATTTAAAAGCTGCTCAATTTAGAAAGAAAATGTATTCATGCAAAGGAACAACACACAGATAATTTAAAGTGGGTGAGCATGTTTTCTTGAAAGTGAAAGCTAAGAAGAGTTCACTTAAATTTGGGAGCTTCCCAAAATTGGCATCTAGATATTGTGGACCATTTGAGATCCTGGAAAGGATCGGTCTTGTTGCATAATGCTTGCACTGCATGCATCCTTGTCCATACATAATGTGTTTCATGTGTCTTGCTTAAAAACTATGTTTCTGATGCTAATCATGTAATTGATTGGAATGTGATTCGGGTGGAGCAAGAAGGTGACTTTTGAGTTCATTTGGTGTGCATATTGGACTGAAAATTCAAGTTACTCTAGAATCAAATAATAGGGCTAGTAAAGGTCTAGTGGACATGTTACGGTCTTGAAGATGCAACGTGGGAGCATGAGGATGCCATGCAGGAGGAGTACTTGCATCTTTTTGGAGATTTTTGACAAATTGTATTTGTACATGTGTATATAATGGACTGAGGACAATGCATAAACAATAGGAGGGGAATGTAATACCCCTAAGTCGAACCCCAATTGTAAATGTACATATGCTTTATAGTTTGGTGAGCCAGGATGTTTTGGGGCCAAAGTGCTTGTGTGATTTAGGTAACAAATGTCATATGTAATCACACACGATGATATTAATAAAATACATCACTACTACAAACCAAGTCAAACGAAAGAGTATGGGGGGCTAGGACTCCACGAGAGGGAAAAGGGGTTGAGGGTCTAGGAAGAGGGGCTAAGCCAAGGCAATATTATAATATTATTCCTAAATTCAAAAGTGATGTGATATTATTTTATCCTAATTTCCTAAAGGTTGGGAACGAATCACCAAGTGGAGTCAAAGGTAGCTCACAAGGTGAAAAGTGTCCATTTAAGAGAATGAAACTATATTGTTGGGAAAAAGTGTAATTCTCATTCATTATTTCCATTCATTCCACCATTCACTCTCTCATTCCATCCATCATTTGTACCTTAGCTGGAGAGTGTAAGTTGAAGCGGGTTACCCTATAAATCCTTGGGTGTTTGGGTTTAAGAAGTAGGTTTCCAGGCCTGTGAAGCATTCTCCTTGGGTGAGAGAATTGTTGGGGATAGCTTCCCTGTGTTGGGCTGGTGAGTGTTGAATTATTTTAGAAACCTTTTTTTCTAGGTGCCATAGAGATTTGATACTTCATGGTTGGAATGTTGTTGAAGCCCTAAAAGGGAAGTGGGGAAGTAGAAATATTGTTGAGCAAATAAGGAGTACAATTCCTGGGGTGGGACATGCTTTGGGAAATGAGAGGTTCTGATTTGGGAACTATTGTTGGAGTTTTCACATGAGCCTATGCTTTATTGTATTTTTATTCAAACCTTAGTTTGGTTTAGGTAACCTTTTACCTGGTGGAGTCATAGCCCGAGCTCGAGGGGGACTCGTTGTTCATAGTATATGAACACATAGTCTA
>ML820719.1:132419-154971 GCA_009831015.1 Picea engelmannii
CATGCCTAAGGTGGGGGAGAACAGAGCGTGATAGGAGGGGGGGGAAGTCTCGGGGAATGGGATAGAGGTTGGGCAGAAGGGTGTGGGAAGGAGGGGGAATAATAATGAAAGAGGAGGGTCTTGTTCCTATTGGTGGGGGGGAGATAATGGAGTGAATGTGATTAAGGAATCCAAACATTAGAAGGGGTTTGATTGATAAGGAGACTGCTCTATTCCAGAGTTTTAGCAGTTTTGTCCATTTCGCCTGCCTCCGCATTTTTCTTTCGTAAAATGTGGAAGAGGATCAAGCGCACGAAGTTTTTCTTGAGTGAATTGATGGTTGAGGTTATGCTTTGGCGATGGGATTTTTTCGATCTAAACATCACTCGTAGTTCCTTTATGATGATTTCAGAGTCCCCCAAAATTGTTAGGGTCTGGATGTGCAAGTCCTAGGCTAGATTGAGTCCCATATAGGCTGCAAGGGTCTATGCTTTGTTGTTTGATGTATTTCCCAGTCCCCAGGCATAATCGGTTAACTTCTTTCCCTCGAAATCATAGATGACTCCCCCCGCACCTGCCTCCCCTGGGTTTCCTGTTGTTGCCCCATCGAAAAAAAGGAAGTAGGAATGTTGTTGCCTTTGCCAAGAAGAGAAGTTGTTGTTGTCTAGGCATAGTTTCCAATATTGTGGCTTGGTAGCCTGTCATGGGGTTCTTATGATGTTCTACGGTGGCCCCCGTATATAAGTAACCCAGTCTTCTTCACTTGGATCCAAGGTGCCTGGGGGGTCGAAGTCTACTGCTTTGGTTCTAAAGACTTCAGAGGTTAAGTCGTAGACCTTTGTGAAAGTTATTTTCATTGAAGGGGGATTTCCACAAAAGATGGCTTGATTGCGTGCTAACCATATCTCCCACACAACAAATTTGGGATTTGTTTCCAAAGAAGGGTGAATCTTTTTTTATTTTTGAAGTTGCCAGCATATCTTTGTTTCCAATGAGAAAAGAGATTGATCCAGTTGTCAAGGGAGGGGGGGGATTAGGGAGGGGAAGATAAATGAGATTCCAGATTTGAAGGGTGAAGTTGCATTCCAAAAAGAGGTGGGTGATGGTTTCTAAGGCTCCAAGGAAAAGAGAGCATCTGGAGGGCCCTTGGATACCCCTCTTTAGAAGGTTTTCAGCAGTTATTATTTTATCATGATCCAATAACCAACATAAAGTGTTGACTTTGGGGAGCAAGGGGTCAGACCATATCTCTTTCTAGAGTTTGGATAGGGGAGGCCCGGGGGTTTTCGAGAGGAGGTGGGATTAACCTTCTTTGACAGAGAAAGGTTTACCTCCCCAACTGCGGGAGTCATTAGTGTGTCGGTTAATAGGTGCGTAGCCAGCCAAGTTATTGAAGAGAACCAAAAGAAGGGGGGGTGAGGTTCTCTAGGAGAAAGGGTGGCCTCCAGCTGACCCATTCCCCTTCATTGTTCAAGAGGAAGAAGTCTTGTAGTTTGTGAATCCCATTCGTGTAGCACCAGTCTTTGAGAGGTTGAAAGATCTCTAAGGACTTTAGAGGCTCACAGTTGAGGATGTGATATGTCCAGATGTTTATAGTCTCTCCATTTATGGGAGCCCAAGAGAGTTTGGTCTGAATAATTGGTGCAGCACTTTTGAGGAGAAGCCAAATCAGAGAGCCTAAGATAGCAGGGATTGTCCCCTCTAGGCATCTAAGTCTAGTAGATTGAAAATATTTTTTGACTATGGCTTTCTTCCACCAGTATGAATTTCTTGTTATGAGCTGCCAAGATAATTTTTCTCCCATAGATAAGTTCATGATGACTGGGTCCTTGATTACTAGGCCTCCTCTATTGTAGGGCGGGCAGATTTGCTTCCAATTTATGAGGTGGAAATTCTTTGTGTGTGTCTTGCCTCTTTCCCAGAGGAAGCATCTTATGGCTTTGTCAATTTTCTCTAGAATTTTTTTAGGCACTAGGAGTCCTGAACATTGGAAAATCGAAAGAGAGTAGAGGATTGATTTGATTAAAATTGTTTCCCTTGCAGGATTGATCCATTGATCACCCCAACTCTGGATCCTTGCTGCAATTTTCTCGATTATATCAAACCAAGTTGTAGAGCTATAACAATTGAGAAAGATGGGCATACCCAGGTATTTAAAATGGTTCCAGGTGGTGATAATGGGGAAGCCGGAGAATCTGGCTATCTGTTCTTTTATATGTCTCAGGACATGCCATCCATAAATTTTGCACTTGAGAGTGTTCATCTTACCACCCGAAGTGGCAATAAAGGAGTTGAGGATGTTTTGAAAGCGGTTGGCAGTGTGTATTGTGGCTGCTCCTAGCAAAAGGGTATCATCAGAAAATTGAGAATGATTTATTTCCTTGACCCCTCTTGTGATGAGTAGGCCTGGGATTTTTCTTGTTCTTCTCTACGCTTCCAGTTTGTGGCTAAGGGAGTCTGCTAGTAGGATGTAAAGGGAGGGGGAAAGGGGGCAGCCCTGCTAGAGACCCCTGCTTGCTTCAAAAAAGTTGGTTGGGCGTCCGTTGAGAAGGGGAGAGATCCACGGGTTGCTGATGCAATCTTTTATCCAGTTATTCAAGTTCTCCGAAAACCCATAAGCCCTTAAGGCTGAGAAGAGGAAGCTATGTTTTACCCTGTCAAAGGCATTTTCCATATCTATCTTTACAACCATGCCAGGGGTTTTGGTTTTCTTGCAGGAGTGGATAGCTTCTTGCACCAAGATGATATTGTCTGTTATCTACTTGTCCTTGAGAAAGTCAATCTGGTTTTCTGAGATTAACTTTGCGAGTAGGGGATTGAGGCAATTTGCAATGATTTTGGTGAGGATTTTGTAGGAGGAGTTGCAAAGTGAGATTAGACGGAAACGGGTGAAATTTGAGGGATTGGAATCTTTGGGGATGAGTGCAAGGAAGGTGGAGTTGGTGGCACCTACGATTCTTTCTTTGTACAGGGTGTAATTTAACATTTTTTTCAGATCCCATTTGATAACATTCCAGAAGTGTGGGAAGAATCTGATAGGAAACCTGTCAAGCCTCGACGCTTTGTCAGGTTCAAGAATCCATACTGCTTTGTTTATTCATCCTCAGTGATTTCTTGGGTTAGATGATTATTTTCTACATCAGAGACCAAGCTAGGAATGTTCGCCAGCAAGCTTTTGACCTCCACTTGCATTGGTTCCTCCCTTGGTTGTTGATAAATATTTTTGTAGTGATGGTAGGCTTCTACTTTTATCTGGTCATAGGAGTCAATTTTTTGTCCCATGCTGGAGGTGATTATTGTAAATGTTTTTTTTTTCTTTGGGATTGGGCTTGCTTGTGGAAAAATGAGGTGTTTGAATCTTCATCCTTTATCCAAAGATTCTTGGATTTCAAACGCCAATATTCCTCCTCTCTGCGCAGTGTGGCCTGGAGATGTTGTTGCGCTTCCTTTTCCTAGTTCATTAAGGCTTCTGTTACTGGATCTGATTCAATTTTTTGTTGAATTTGTCTGAGTTGCTCAATTCTTTCATGATTCTCTTGATGAGGGGTTGTATAGGATGTTTTCACCCAATCTTTGAGAGCTATCTTGACAGCCTTTATCTTACTTTCCCAGACAAAGTTGGGGGATCCTGATATGGAGATGGTCTAGGCTTCAACGATGAGCGAAGAGGTATCCGGGTTTTCCAACCATAGTTGGTTGAAGCGGAAGGGGAGTGGGCCAAAGTTCTAGGGGAGCAAAAGGAGAGAGTGATAGGTTTGTGGTTTGAAATGGCAGAGGGGAGGATTTGGGAGGAGATGTCAAGGGGGGAGAGTAGAAGGTTTGTATTGATGAGGAAGCGATCTAGGCAGGCTGCAATGTGCTGGAGACCGGCCCTTCTATTGTTCCAGGAGAATTTTCCTTTGATTGGTTTGATGTCTTGCATGTCCCAATCGGACACGAGATCTACCAAATATTTTGAAAATGGGTCTCTGACTTTGCTTCCTCCTTTTTTTTCCCTGAGACTGAGGTGAGAGTTTAAGTCTCCTCCAATTATGAAAGAGGGGAGGTCTACGAAGTTTTATAGATTTGAAAGAGAGGTCCAGGCTGCCAATTTATCTCTATAGGTATTTGGCATATAGATATTAATTACCGTGATAACGTTGTAGTTATCTTTGTTTTTTAGGACTGTAAGGATCCAGTTTTGAGTATCAGAGATTACCTCAGAGATCCATATTTACTTGTTCCAAAGGGTCGCAATACTGCCATATGCGCCTTGAGAGCTGACTGTCGCACCACCAGTATTTTTGTAGAGTTTGCTTGTTGCTTCAAGAATGGATTTTCCTTCCATTTTGGTTTCTTGGAAGAGAATAATCGAAGGATTGGCCATTCTATTTAGATCTTTTAGAGCTTCGGATTTAAGCTTACTGCTGAAACCCCTGCAATTCCAGGAGAGAAAAATCATTGAGGGGGGTTTGAGGAGGCTCAGTTTCCCAGGACCGAGTGTTCCATTCCTTTGTTCCCCACCTTTCGTGTTGATATATGGATAGTGTGCTCTATATTTTGTTGTTTTCCTTATGCTTTTTCTTTGGATGTTTCTACTTCTTTGACTTCCTTGTTTGTGCGTCCCCTGATTTCCTTGGTTTTTCTAGTGGAAGCTCTCCTTCTTCTCTTTTGTGTGGGCCTTGTACATGCATATTTGAGCTTGAAGTTTCTTGTTGCATTGGAGGATCTGTGTCTTCCAAGGAAGGGTCCTCTATGTCAGGGTCGACATTAGTGTTGATGGGTGATGGATCAAGGAATGAGGAAGGAAGTGGTGGTGATGGAGGGTTCTACTTTAAGGATGGTTCACCTAGGGGATCAAGGGGGTTACTAATTGGAGGGGGGTTGATGTACGATGAAGAATCATTTTTAGGTGGGGATTTTGGAACTGTATTTTTCCTTGAAGGTTCTGCTAGTGATTGGGGGCCTGAGGGTCCTGCATGAGATCCATTGCTTTTACCACTGGCATTTTTTTTTGAGAACCTGCTGCCAGCCATCTTCCTAATAGGGAGTATCATTTTCTAGAGATTGTTTGGTGCTAGGGCAGTTTTTTGCAAAATGACCATATTCGTGGCAAGTTTTGCATTTGACTGGCAATTAGTAGTCAAGTTTTTGAATGTGAGTCAAGTCGTCTAGATTTAGCTTGATTGCTTATGGGAGCCCTTTTTCCATATCTACTTCTACACAGATTCTTTCACAGGAGTAGAGACTGGATTTGGGTTATGCCCTATCAATATACTTCCCTAGGGTATCTCATATGCTTTTTAGCACTTCATCTCCCCAGCAGTGAAAGGGAAGATGACGGAGTCGTACCTAGATTGGTACTACTGAGGGAATGTCATTTTCAAGATCAAAGTCAGGTGTCCAGTTGTTTAAGTAAAGGCCTCTAGGACCAAAGAAGTAGGGTCCATTTCTAAAAATTAGATCTCTCTCTAATTTCAGTTCGAAGTAGAAAATATAAAAACCCTTACCACAGAAGAAGTGGTTCATCCATCCTTGGACCAGGGGATGCCAATTCCACTCAAGCCACAGGTCTATTTGTCACGGTGAAGGCCACAGGTCCATGAACTGTCCGACTAGATCTCGTGATGCAAAGGAGAGGAATTTTCATCTCGCTATAGTGTTGGGGATCAATACTTTCGGAATCTGATCCAGTTTCTTGATGAACTGGGAGGTGATTTGCGGGGCCAGAGGGGGAGGGAGTGAGCCAACAAGGGCTTTGGAGGCTACGAATTCATCAAGGAAGTCGGGGGCAGGGTCGGGATCCGAAATCCCAGAGGCCATGGTCAAAGGGGAAGTGAGCGAGGGCTGAGGAGCGGTCAGGAGGGCCGAGAGGGTTGTCGGTTAGGGTTTCCTCAGAGCGTCCCTCGTATTGGCTTAGTAAAGAGAAATAACTTTGAGCTCAGCTTGGGGTTGGGGATGTTACAATATATTTCTTATAAATTCTTTGTATCTACTATATAAGTACACTACAAGCAATATTAGAGACTTTCATGTGCATATTGCACCCTAATTTCAGAGAATTTTTTAGGGTTAAATATGTGTTAAGAAAATGTTGGACGTTGCTCGAGGAAACCTGGTGTTTGAAGAATCTGTAAAATGGATTTAAGTGCTCACTGAGGAGTCACGCCCAGAAAATACAGATTTAGAAAAAATAAACTCTGTTTGAAAAAACGAATCAGTAATCATAAGCTATAGCAGCTATAACTTATGAGAAACAAAAAAAACTCAGAGATCAGATTCAGGAAATCGTTGTCATAACCTTTTATTCCAAACAATAAAAAAGGAAAGGGTACAAAGTACCTCTATTTCAAAAAAAGTAAAAAACAGATTCACACACAGAAATTTCAGACTACAGTGCAAGTAACAAAGCTTTATCACTAACAATACTCACTAAACCACACTACCCTAAACAGGAAATTACATTGTCTATAAATAGAGTTTGATGGTTAGAGTGGAAACGTGGAGATTAGGAGGAGAAACGTGGCAATTTCAAAACAACAAATGGCAGAAACGATTATTTGAAGAAGAGGCCCAACTTATTAGCTCCAGCTGTCACAGACATGTCGAAAATTCAGGCATTAGTTCCTTCAATCTCCCCCTTAATGTCAAGTTTGAGGATTCTCAACTGTGATCTGAGTTTCTCCAATCGATCCTTTGGAAGAGCCTTAGTAAAAATCTCTGCAAGCTGATCTTCAGATTTACAAAATTCAAAAAAGAGAAATTCTTGTTGGACAAGCTCTCTAATGAAGTGATGTCGAATGCCAATATATTTGCTTCTGCTGTGGAAAACTAGATTCTTTGTCATGGAGATAGTACTTTGATTATCACAGTAAACTTTGATGGGTTTACATACTTCCATTCCCAAGTCTTCCACCAACCTTGACAACCAAATGGCTTGTGTGCTTGTTAATGATGCAACAATATATTCTGCTTCAGTTGTAGATATTGCAACAGAAGGTTGTTTTTTGCGGATCCAAGAAACAAGGTTTCCTCCAAAGAGAAAAGCATATCCAGAGGTATTCTTTCGATCATCCAAGTTGCCTACCCAATCTGCATCTGTGTATGCTAAAACATTTGAATCATTAGCAGAGATATAAAACAATCCATAAAATTTAGTACCACTTACATATCTAAGAATCCTTTTGGCTTCCCGCCAATGGGACTCGTGAGATTGATGCATGAACCTAAAAACTAGACTGACAACAAACATAATGTCTAGTCTAGTGGATTTCAGATACATAAGGCTGTCAATCAGATATCTATAAAGGGACGTAGCATCACAAATTGAACTTTCATCATCTTTCATCAGTTTACTCCCAACTACAAGAGGAGTGCTCATAGGTTTACAATTTTGCATGATAAACCTCTTCAACATGTCTTCAATATATTTAGTTTGACAAATAGATATACCTTCAGTTGTTTGTTGAATTGCATTCCCAAGAAATATTGCATTTCTCCCAATTCAGACATTTCAAATTTTGATTTCATTGGCTCTTTAAATTCCACCATAAGTGGAAATGAGGTGCTAATGAAGATTAAATCATCTACATATAAGCAAAGGATGATGAAATCTGACCCAACAACCCTTTTGTAGACAGCACTCTCAAAAGAACATTTAACAAAACCATGATCATGAAGATAGTCATCAATTCTAGAGTACCAAGCTCTAGGGGCTTGCTTAGGACCATAAATTGTCTTCTTAAGCCTATACACCTTATCTTCTTTACCGTCAATAATGAAACCCTTAGGTTGATCAACATAAACTTCAGGGATGATTTTAGGGGCTAAATTTCGCTCATGGACTAATTTTCCATGGTTTTTCCAAAAACGAGATTCATTATTTTAAAAATTATTCGCCCAAATTCTATAGGATAAAATCATTTTACCTTAAAAATCGCCAAAATTTTATAAAAACTATATAAAATACTTAGAAATTTTTATATTTTTTAAAAAATATCGCCAAACATTTATAGTTGACACATGAAGGATTAGTAATATTCACCAAGGTTTCTACATTTTAAAATAAATTTTCATCCTTAGAATCATCCCTGATAAACTTCTTCCTTCAAATATCCATTTAAGAAAGCAGTTTTAACATCCATTTGATAAACAGTTAATTTTAACTAAGATGCAATGGAAAGAAATATCCTTATTGTTTCCATTCTTGATACAGGAGCAAAAGTCTCATCATAGTCAATGCCTTCTTGTTGCACATATCCTTGTGCAACCAAACGTGCTTTATGTTTTGAAATGTTCTCATCCATATTAAATTTAAGTTTGTAAATCCACTTTACACCAATATTGGATTTTCCATGAGGAAGCTCAACTAACACCCATGTGTCATTTTACTGTATTTGTGCAATCTCATCTTCCATGGCTTGCATCCACAACTCATTAGAACAAGCTTCATTAAAACTTAAAGGTTCAACATGTGCAGATGAAAGAAGAGAAAAATTATGATCAGCATACCTAGAGGTCTCATATATTTCCTTTAAACTTTTTGTTTTTCTAGGAGGACTGAATGGAGATATTGCTTGGCTATCAACATGAGTTCTTATTGTTGGAGAGGATGAATATACCCTCCATGGAGAAATCCGTGAAGGTGAGCCCATATATCTTGATGTAGAGGGCTGCAAAGACTCATCATTATTATCAAAAATTAAGCCTTCAATATGTGGATTCATCACTTTAACTTCTCCTTCATTCTTGAAATAAACTTCCCCTTCATCAAAGATCACATCTCTACTAACATAAAGCTTATTGGTAAGTGGATCATGACATCTATAAGCCTTACTTTCTTCTGAATATCCAATGAAAACACATCTTACAGATTTTCCATCTAACTTATGCTTTTGTTGACTAGGAATATAAACAAAGCCTGTAGACCCAAATATTTTAAAATGAGAAACATTAGGTTTTCTATAAAACCAAGCTTCATAACGAGTAGAATCTTTTACCATCTTTGTAGAACTTTTGTTGAGAATATATATGGCTGAATGGAGTGCATCTTCCCAATACATGTTTGGCAAACACATTTCTCTCAACATACATCTGACCATTTCTACCATTGTTATGTTTTTCCTCTCTGCTACTCCATTTTTTTTAGGAGTGTAAGCAGTAGTTAACTCCTTCTTAATGCCATGTGAGCTGTAAAATTCCTTAAATTCATTGGAGGTGAACTCTCCACCTCGATTAGTTCTCAATACTTTCAAATAATATTTGGATTCCTTCTCAACACGAACTTTCAACTTTTGAAAACAACTAAAATCTTGAGATTTTGACTTATGAAATAAACCCAAGACATTCTTGAATAATCATCTACAAATAGAAGAAAATACTTGTTGTTTCCACGTGACAAGGTTTGCATAGGGCCACAAATATCTGAATGTACTAAAGCCAACGGCTCATATGATCTAAACTTGTAATGAGGAAAACTTGCTCTTTGTTGCTTCCCTATGGCACAACCTTCACATATCTTATTATTGGACTCTATGGAAGAATGAAAGCCTCTTACTAAATTCTTCTTTTTCATAAGGGATAGAGATCCAAAATTAAGGTATCCAAAACTTTTGTGCCAAAGCCAAGAATCATCGACTAAGGCCTTCAAACAAACTACATTTGATTCCATTCTTAACAAAAACATCCTATTATCAGTCATGGGAACTTCAGCAACAAGGGCATTGTTGTAAAAAATCTTATTGTAATTTCCTTCAAAAACAGTCTTGTAATTGTTAGAATTTAGTTGCCCTATGTTAATCAAGTTGTGCCTTAAGTTTGGAACAAACAAGGTATCTTGAACATACATCATTTTTACATTCTTAACCTTTATGGCAATAGTACATTTTCCCATTACATCTCCTTCATTATCATTGACAAAACTAATTGTCCCTTTCACATTCTCATCTAGCTTCACAAATAGTTTTTTATTTCCAGACATATGATTTGAACAACCAATATCCAAATACCATGTAAAATCATCACAAGCTTCAAGTTTGTTACATGTGAGAAATAAAGTTTGAGAATTTTCACCTTCTTCCTTGCTAAAATTTGAATGAGAGGTATCTCTTTTCTTTTGAAAGCAATGACTTTCAAGGTGGCCATCTTTATTACAATAAGTGCAGTGAAAATGACCTCTGCCAGAACTGTTGCTTCTTCCTCTACCTCTGCCACCTCTACCTCTAACTCTTCCACGACCTCTACCTCCTCTGAATGATGTTGAAGAAAAAACATTTCTAACATTGGATGATTGTTTCTTCTTATCATCTACTACCTTCAACTTGTTTTGGAAAGCTTGATCCAAAAGTTCCCCATTCTTTTTCAACCTGTCTTCATGTACTTGAAGGCTTCCAAATAGATCAGCAAGGGTTAGTTGTGTTAAATCCCTTGATTCTTCTATATCAATAGTGACACGATCAAACTTCTTAGAAAGACTTCTTAACATGTTTTCTACAATCCTTTTATCTTCAAGAGTTTCACCATGAGCATGAATAGCATTAACAATATTTAGAACTCTAGTTATAAAACATTCAACACTTTCATTTTCATTCATAGAAAGAGACTCAAAATTTATTCTCAACATTTGAAGTTTGACAACTTTTACCTTTACAAATCCCTTGTATACCTTCTCCAAGGTTTCCCAAGCATCATGGGACATTCCACATTCTGCAATCTTTGGAAAAATTGAAATATCAACTCTTGTTTGAATAATAAACAGAGCCGTAACATCCTTTTTCCTATTCTACTTCAATTATATCTTCTGACCAACTGACAATGCATTATAAGTAGCTTGATCAGTTGGCTCTGTGCACCCTACAGAAACAAACATCCATAAATCTTGTGAGATGAGCAAAGTTCTCATCTTCACACTCCAATACTCATAATTTTCCCCACATAAAAGAGGAATCTGGTACTGGACTAAACTGTTATTTAAGGCCATTGTCTCCTTCTGGTTGTAAACAACCACAAACTAGGGATGATTTTAGGGGCTAAATTTCGCTCATGGGCTAATTTTCCATGGTTTTTCAAAAAACGTGATTCGTTATTTTAAAAATGATTCGCCCAAATTCTATAGGATAAAATTATTTTACCTCAAAAATCACCAAAATGTTATAAAATATATATAAAATCCTTATAAATTTGAATATTTTTACAAAAATATCACCAATCATTTATAGTTGGCATATGAAGGATTAGTAAGATTCGCCAAGGTTTCTACATTTTAAAATAAATTTCCATCCTTAAAATCATCCCTACCACAAACTTGGCTCTGATGCCAAATGAAGAATCTGTAAAATGGATTTAAGTGCTCACTGAGGAGTCATGCCCAGAAAATACAGATTCAGAAAAAATAAACTTTGTTTGAAAAAATTGATCAGCAATTATCAGCTATAACTTATGAGAAACAAAAAAAACTCAGATATCATATTCAGGAAATCACTGTCATAACCTTTTATTCCAATCAATAAAAAAGGGTACAAAGTACCTCTATTGCAAAACAATAAAAAACAGAGTATCTTTGTTTTCACACACAAAAATTTCAGACTATGGTCTATGTTACAGTGCACAAGTAACAAATATTTATCACTAACAATACTCACTAAAACACATTACCCTAAACAGGAAATTACATTCTCTATAAATAGATTTTGATGGGCTTCAATTCAGCGAATACAAATGGAAACGTGGAGATTAGGAGGAGAAACATGGAAATTTCAAAACAAAAAATGGTAGAAACAATTATTCGAAGAAGAGGCCCAACTTATTAGCTCCAACTGTCACAGACATGCCGAAAACTTAGGCATTAGTTCCTTGATGCAGGAGCATCCCTCATGTCAAGATGTCAAGAGAGCCAACGTGGAAGCGAAAGACAGCTGGAAGACGTCCAGCGCAAGTTTTGAATTTTCCCTTGAAGTTGATGAGCCAAATATAAATGAGATCATTTAATGAAGGCGCCTTGGTAAAATGTAATCAGACCTTGAGCACCCCGCTCTCGTCTGAGATAGACAGAGGCATTTATAGTAGTAAATGTAGGTAGGTAGAATTGAATATTAGATTAGACAATTCTAGAAGAAAGAGGGAGAACGGATATAGACACCCTCATTGTATATTGTAACATAGTTCAGGAAGAGTTAGAAGAATCTAGAGCATAGGAGAGAAGCAGATAACTGTAGAAGAACACCCATGTACAAATCTTGAATTAATAGAAGAAATTGATTCAGATTCATGGTTGTCATGTTATTCTCTGTGTATGTGTGTTGAATGCTATGCTCATGAGTATTTACTTCCTGTTACGCATTTGCTATTATGTTGTGTGTATGATTTCATGTGTTGAGATTGAAGTCCGAGAGGAAGTAGAAGGAATGAGTTTCAATAGTTTCACTATTTGAGCAAGGAGTGCAGTCGAAGTCGTCCGCAAGGAGTACGTTGACAGAAGGCTCAGATAGTTAGCTCTTGTTCTCATTCACCCAGGAGTGAAATTGGGTTATATGAGCCGTGCAAGGAGTCCGCAGGCTAAGGAGAGTCTCAGTCACAAAACTGAGCACAAAGTATAGAAAAATTGTTGTTGTTGGTGTGCACAGAGTTGAAAGAACTCAACACTTAGAGGTGTTTGAGAACTGCCGCAAGGAGTGCGTGCAAGGACCCTCTTTGAGGTTGAAAGTGTGAGAAAGATCAGGAGGGATAAGTCCCTTAGGCTCATCGAAGAGAAGCACTAGAAGTTCATGCATGAAGTGTATAAAATAGGTGTTACACAGTTGCACCGCAGGTAGGAAAAGTTCCACAGAGGAATACTTGATCATTCTCAAGGAGTTGGCAAAGGAAAAAACCGACGGTCAGGATCTTGTGGAGAGGATTAGTGAAATCCCGCCAGTTGTTGGATCTGCCAAAGAAGTAAGGAGGTTACGATTGCATTCGGAGTTCAAGCCCCAGGGGTCATGAGCCGTTGGATCTTGGATCCATTATCCGTCAGCCGTCGGATCTGACAGAAGCTGCACGAGGGTGACCATTGGGATTTGAAGGATCGAAAATCCTGTGGTCGAATGTTTTTCGACATCTGAAACCCCAAAGTCCCGGGAAGATCGGAGCCATCCGACAGTGGACATGTGGCAGAGATCGAGGCATCCGGAGTTCTAGAATCAGAAGTTCTGTGGACAGAAGGTCGAGAAAAGTTCATAGTGAAAAACCAGACATAATCTGAATCGTTCGTTCGGGAAGGACAGGTGTCAGGAATCCGAGGAGAGTCGGGATATCCGGCGTCGAGAAATCGGAGTTCCTGAAGACAAGGAAGTCGAGACATTGTAAGTCCCGAAACCCTGGAGAAATCGGGACCATTCGCCAAAGGGGACGCGTGGAGGCGATCAGTGCCATCAGGAAAATTCTCAATAAGGAATCATCCATCGGGGTTTGAGTCATCGAGAAATTGGGGATTCTGGTGAAAAAGTGTTTATGCACTTTGGTTTCGCGAACCGCGAAATCCCGATGAGGAGGAAGGTACAATTGTGTGACCAATTGTCAGCATGTCAGAAAGGGGGGAGGCGTTGTAGTGGAAGCCAGTTGTCAGCCTAACGAGAGATCGGGAAACCCACGGGTAATTGTTTTGCAACATTTGAAATCTCGTAGTCCCAACGGGGATAATACCGTGGTCACGGGTTAACGATTATATGGGCCAAGGTCCATAGCCAGGAGGGTTATCGTGAAAAAGGCGCGTCGGGATTCAGGGAATCGCAAGTCCTGGGGACAATTGTATTTTGACATCGGAAAGTTCGAAACTCCGATGAGGGATATGAATGTAGTCATATAAGGAGAGGTCACGTGGACTAAAGTCTTAGCCAGGTGAGGGCTAAAGAAACAAAGGAACGTATCGGGGATCGGGGATCGGTAAAACAAAGTGTCTGGACATTTCAAATGTCAAATCCTCGATAGGAGGAATCCCGATAACAAAGGAAAAGGCCAGCGCTGATTTCCCGATCATTAAGGGAGGTCTTTGTAGGAGAGTAGTTATGGGTGGAACATTTCCTGATAGGTAAATAAGGAACCTTTGAGTTCTTCGGGCCGAGGAAGGAGAGAAGGTCCTTTGAGTGGACGTGCCCTGGGTGGTGCGCCTGCGTCAAGTGGTATCAGAGCTTAGAAAAGATTCTTTGCTTTCTGTAGCAAAGGAAAAGGAGAATTCAACATGCTGCCAAGGAGAAGGGGTAGACAATCACCCATTCCAGAGGAGGAAAGGGAAACGTCCAGAGAAAGAGGTAGGCAAGTGCAGAATCCAGACATGGAGAGAGAAATGTGAAATCTTTGTGCCATAATGGAGGACATGGAGATAAGAGAAAGGCGCAAAGCTGACATAGGAGATATCAGTGAATCCGAAAATGAAGATGATGTTGGACATAGAGAAGAAGAAATCCCAACAGAAGATGTAGCGAGTGAACGCTTACTTAAAGTTGTTGCAAGAATGAGTACAAAGGTGAAAATGGATGTTCCAGTTTATGAGGGAAATCTGGATGTAGAAGAGCGTCTAGATTGGATTAGAGCTCTAGATACTTACTTAGACTATGAAGATATCAAAGAGGATAAGAAGGTTAGGCATGTCGTCACGAGATTAAAAGGACATGCAGCCTTGTGGTGGGATGAACTACAAGCTGACAGGCGTTGCCAAGGAAAGCAGAAAATTAAGAGCTGGGACAAGATGATTGCCAAGATGAAGGCAAAATTTATTCCCAGAGATTATCAAATTTTTCTGTTCAGGAGGATGCAGAACCTGAGACAGAAGTTGATGACAGTGAAGGAATATACTGAGGAATTCTACAGGTTGAATATCAGGGCAGGTCATCACGAAAGAAATGACGAAAAGGTGGCCAGGTATATGAATGGCCTGAGATATGAGATTCAGGATGAAATGAGTATGGAAACCATCCGAACGGTGGAGGATGCTTACAAAATGGATCTGAAAGCCGACGAGAAGTTGAGCCGAAAGAAGATTCAAAGAGGCCGAGGCAGGATTCAGCCCAGAGGCAAAGTAGTTTCCCAGGAAAGAACCCAGAAGCCCAAGGACGACTGGAAAAAGCCTCAGACTAGAACCAAGAGAGGCGGAAGTATGTTGAACAGAGAGAACAACATACTAAGCATAGAGGAGGATATGCTGATAATGATAGATTTCCTCGTACCAGAGGTAGAGGAAGAGGAAGAGGTGGAGTAATCACATGCTTCACATGTGGAAAGAATGGGCATAGGTCGTTCGAGTGTCCAGAGAAAAAGAAATAAAATAGAGAGACTCACATCGCCAAGGCACAGAGGTGAGATATTGAGGTAGAATACGCTGAAGGCGGAAGATCATTGGTGATACGGAAGTTCCTTTTGACGCCAGAAAAGGAGATGGAGAATTTAGCACAGAGGAACAGTCTTTTTAGAACAGCTTGCAAGACCAAGGGTTGGGCATGCAAGGTTATAGTGGATAGTGGAAGCATGGATAATCTCGTTTCAACCGAGATGGTGGAGAAGCTGGAGCTAGAGAAAATTGCTCACCCGAATCCATACAAAGTTTCATGGCTACAGAAGGGACATCAGGTAAATGTCACCAAATAGTGTTTAGTTGAATTCAAAATAGGAGGGTATAATGATAAAGTACTCTGTGATGTCATTCCTATGGATGTATGTCATCTATTGCTGGGAAGACCATGGCAATATGATAGAAATGTGATTCATGATGGGAGGATGAACACATATACCCTGGAGAAGAATGGGAGAACCCATATGTTGCATCCAATTGAGTATAAAGAGGTGAAGTCGGAAGTAAGCAACATAATACTTCTCATGAGTGGGAAGGAACTTCTTACCGAAGTTAAGAAGAAGGAGGATCCACAATTCTTTGTGGTCAGAAAGCCGAGAATTGTTCTGACTAGTACAAGGGTGGATGATTTTCCAGAAGAAGTTCAGGAACTGTTGGAAGAGTTCGTTGATATTGTAGTGGACGAACTACCTCGTTCATTTCCACCGATGAGAAGTGTGAGTCGTCATATTGATCTCATACCAGGAGCTAGTTTTCCAAACAAAGCCACGTATAGATTGACACCGCAAGAAAATGAAGAGGTTAAAAGACAGGTCCAAGATTTATTGGACAAAGGTTTGGTCAAAGAAAGCTTGAGTTCATGTGTTGTTCCGACGGTACTCAATCCGAAGAAAGACGGAGGCTGGAGGATGTGCACTGATTCAAGAGCCATTAACAATATAACCATCAGGTACAGATTTCCATTGCCGAGGATGGATGATCTGATGGATTGCTTAAGTGGAGCAAAAAAAAATTCAAATATTGATCTGAAGAGTAGATATCATCAGATTCGTATGAGAGAAGGTGATGAATGGGAAACAACATTCAAGACAAACGAAGGTTTGTATGAATGGCTTGTCATGCCATTTGGCTTGACGAATGCACCAAGTACCTTTATGAGGTTGATGAATGAAGTCCTGAAGGAGTTCATCGAGAAATTTGTCATCGTGTATCTGGATGACATATTGGTTTTCAACAAGACGAAGGCAGAGCATCTAAATCATTTGGCTGTTGTAATGAAGAAGCTACAGCAGGAGAAGCTATTGATAAATATGAAGAAGTCCTCATTTATGAAGACAGAGCTCATTTATCTGGGTTTTTTTATATCTACAAATGAGCTGAGGATGGATCCAGATAAGGTAGAAGTGATCAAGAATTGGCCATCACCGAGAAATGTATTCGAGGTGAGGAGTTTTCATGGAATGGCTAGTTTCTAACGAAAATTCATTAGGAATTTCAGTGGAATCAGTGTAGCAATGATGGATACAGTGAAGAAAAGACATAAATCTTTTCACTGGACTGAAGAGGCGGAGAAGAGTTTCAATTTGTTGAAATGGAAGATTACGGAACAACCAATTCTTGTGTTACCGGATTTTCAAAAGACATTTCAGGTAAAATGTGAGGCAAGCGAGTTTGCCATAGGAGCGGTCTTAAGTCAGGAGGACAGACCGATTGCATATTTCAGTGAGAAGTTGAATGAGGCAAAAGAAAAGTACTCCATGTATGATAAGGAATTTTATGCCATCATACAGGCATTGAAGAAATGGAGGCACTATTTGATTCCAAAGGAATTTGTTTTATATAGTGAGAACCATGCATTACAGTTTGTGACTCAATAGGAAAAGTTGAATCAGAGGCATGTTAAGTGGGTCGAATACATGCAGAATTTTACATTTGTAATTAAGCATATTTCAGGTACTGCTAACAAAGTTGTTGATGCTTTGAGCAGGAGGTGTTTGATGTTGCAGGAGTTCAAAGTTAGGACGTTAGGCTTTGATGATCTCAGAGACATGTACGCAGATGATTCGGACATTAAGGAGGCGTATGAAACAGCTGAGAATCCAGTTCTCAGAGATAGAAGCCCTTGGACAGACTATATGATCCAAGATGGATTATTGTTCAAAGGAAATCAATTGTGTATTCCGAATTGCTCCATGAGGGAGAATCTATTGAAGGAAAAACACAGCGGAGGCTTGGCAGGACACTTTGGCCATGACAAAACATTTTCAAAGCTAAGCGAGTCATACTTTTGGCTAGGGATGCGAGTGCATGTCGAGAGGTTTGTAGATAGATGCTGGATTTGCCAGCATTCAAAAGGAAAGAAACAGAATGCGGGATTTTATCAGCCATTGCCCATACCAGACAAGCCGTGGGATGAAATTAGCATGGATTTCATATTGGGATTGCCAAGGACACAAAGAGGATTTGATTCAATCTTTGTGGTAGTGGATAGATTTTCCAAGATGGCACATTTTATCCCATGTCAGAAAACCAGTGACGCGACACACATCGCGAATCTGTTTTTCAAAGAAGTTGTTCGACTTCACGGCTTACCCAGGAGTATTGTTTTAGATAGAGATACAAATTTCTTAGGACACTTTTGGAGGACATTATGGAAAAAGACTAGGCGCAACGAATACTATGAGTATCTGGTCAAATGGAAGGGTCATCCAGTTGAAGATGCCAGCTAGGAGACTGAAGCAGAAATTATGAAGCATGGACATACCATGCAGGAGCTCATGGACAGGAGCCCATGCAAATTTTCAAGCGAGGGAGTATGATGTAGGAGCATCCCTCATGTCAATAGAGCCAACGTGGAAGCAGAAGACAGCTGGAAGACGTCCAGTGAAAGTTTTGAATTTTCCCTTGAAGTTGATGCGCCAAATATAAATGAGATCATTTAATGAAGGCACCTTGGTAAAATGTAATCATACCTTGAGCGCCCCGCTCTCATCTGAGATAGACAGAGGCATTTATAGTAGTAAATGTAGGTAGGTAGAATTGAATATTAGATTAGACAGTTCTAGAAGAAAGAGGGAGAACGGATATAGACACCCTCATTGTATATTGTAACATAATTCAAGAAGAGTTAGAAGAATCCAGAGCATAGGAAAGAAGCAGAGAACTGTAGAAGAACACTCATGTACAGATCTTGAATTAATAGAAGAAATTGATTCAGATTTCATGGTTGTCGTGTTATTCTCTGTGTATGTGTGTTGAATGCTATGCTCATGAGTATTTACTTCCTGTTACCCATTTGATATTATGCTATATGTATGATTTCATGTGTTGAGATTGAAGTCCGAGAGGAAGTAGAAGGAATGAGTTTCAATAGTTTCACTATTTGAGCAAGGATTCCTACAAGGAGTGCAGTCGAAGTCGTCTGCAAGGAGTGTGTTGACAGAAGGCTCAAATAGTTATCTCTTGTTCTCATTCACCCAGGAGTGAAATTGGGTTATACAAGCCGTGAAAGGAGTGCGTAGGCTAAGGAGAGTCTCAGTCGCAAAACTGAGAAAAGTATAGAAAGACTGTTGTTGCGGGTGTGCGCAGAGTCGAAAGAACTCAACACTTAGAGGTGTTTGAGAACTGTCGCAAGGAGTGCGTGCAAGGACCCTCTTTGAGGTTGAAAGTGTGAGAAAGCTCAGGAGGGATAAGTCCCTTAGGCTCATTGAAGAGAAGCACTGGAAGTTCGTGCGTGAAGTGTATAAAATAGGTGTTACACAGTTGCACCGCAGGTAGGAAAAGTTCCATGGAGGAATACTTGATCATTCTCAAGGAGTTGGCAAAGGAAGAAACCGACGGTCAGGATCTTGTGGAGAGGCTTAGTGAAATCCCGCCAGCTGTTGGATCTGCCAAAGAAGTAAGGAGGTTACGGTCGCGTTCGGAGTTCAATACCCAGGGGTCGTGAGCCGTTGGATCTTGGATCCGTTATCCGTCAGCCGTCGGATCTGACAGAAGTTGCACGAGGGTGACCATCGGGATTTGAAGGATCGGAAATCCTATGGTCGAATGTTTTTCGACATCTGAAACCCCAAAGTCCCGGGAAGATCAAAGTCATCCGACAGTGGACACGTGGCATAGATCGAGGTGTCCGGAGTTCTAGAATCAGAAGTTTCGTGGACAGAAGGTCGGGAAAAGTTCATAGTGAAAAACCCGGCATAATCTGAATCATCTGTTCGGGGAGGACAGGTGTCAGGAATCCGAGGAGAGTCGGGATATTCGGCATCGGGAAATAGTAGTTCCTGAAGACAAGGAAGTCGAGACATTGTAAGTCCTGAAACCCCGGAGAAATCGGGACCATTCTCTAGAGGGGACGCATGGAGGTGATCAGTGCCATCGGGAAAATTCTCGATAAGGAATCATCCATCGGGGTTTGAGTCATCGGGAAATTGGGGATTCTGGTGACAAAGTGTTTATGCACTTTGTTTTCGCAAACTGCGAAATCCCGATGAGGAGGAAGGTACAATTGTGCGACCAGCTGTCAGCACGTCAGAAAGGGGGGAGGCGTCGTAGTGGAAGCCAGTTGTCATCCTGACGAGAGATCAGAAAACCCACGGGTAAGTGTTTTGCAACATTTGAAATCCCGTAGCCCCGACGGGGATAAGACCGTGGTCACGGGTTAACGGTTATATGGGCCAAGGCCCATAGCCAGGAGGGTTATCATGAAAAAGGCGTGTCGAGATTCGGGGAATCACAAGTCCTGGGGACAATTGTATTTTGACATCGGAAAGTCCGAAACTCCGATGAGGGATATGATTGCGGTCATATAAGGAGAGGTCGCGTGGACTAAAGGCTTAGCCAGGTGAGGGATAAAGCAACAAAGGAACGTATCGGGGATCAAGGATCGGTAAAACAAAGTGTATGGACATTTCAAATGTCAAATCCCCGATAGGAGGAATCCCGATAACAAAGGAAAAGGCCAGCGCTGATTTCTAGATCGTTAAGGGAGGTCTTTATATGAGAGTAGTTGTGGGTGGAACATTTCCCGATAGGGAAATAAGGAACCTTTGAGTTCTTCGGGCCAAGGAAGGAGAGAAGGTCCTGTGAGCGGACGTGCCCTGGGTGGTGCGGCTGCATCATCATTCAGTGTTGTGAGGTGATTCCCTCCATGTATTCGAACTTATCATTGTCATAAGAAATCCATCTTAGTAATTGACTCAGAGTTGTGTTGAGTAAGAATTAATCGATTATTGCACTACGTTGAAAGATGGATTGTCGAGGCTTCTATGGGTTGCGTCAATCAATGCCTACGATATTTCGATGATAATAAGTTGACAGTTCGACTTGGAGTATTGACCGACTGAGATTTGAACAAATGTTAAGTGTGTGATACTGAATGTCATCGTTAAGTATTTGTGGTTGTAACACAAAAACCAATGTCCTATAATATATTTTGTGGCTTCTTTATGTTGTGCGATGTTTTTGTCTGATCCTAAATAATTGATGATCCAGCTGATGCTATCATAAAAATGGCGAGTTGTAACCCTTCCACTTGCGAAATCCTCCTGATCCCTTTGATTGAGTATATAGGGATACAATTGGACAAAGATTTACCTGAAGATAGGCCCAGCCTGTGTGCCTAATCTATACTATTTAGTGGAAAAAGTTCAAAGTCAAATTTGACTAAAGGGTAGGTTGGATCCATGGAGAAAGATAGGCCATTAATAAAGCGCTCGTCAAAGAAATATCGGTCATTTATAAATAAAGAAGAGAACCAACAAGCATCCATCGAACTGATTCAATGGGAAGAAGTGTTTCATTCACACTCTCGTGGTCGAAGCTAGGGTGAGTTGGTCGACTAAGCAGCATCTTCATCGATGGGATCTACTAAAAATTATCATGTTTTAGGAGGCCGACTAAACCAAAGAATTGCAATGAATCATATTCTACTTGATGAAAAAATCCATTTAATTTTGCAAGCAACCAGATTACTCAAATCAAAGATGTGAAAATAGTAGATGCCACATTTAGTTTTGGTCAAAATATTTTATGGATTATTGTATGAAGAACTTTAATGTAAATGGAGTTGTCATGAAGGGAATGAGTAAGTTGGGTCGATCTGCAATCGAGTAAGTTGAGTTTGAATCAATTCGACTCAACTCATAGTGGAGGTTGGGATAATCAAGTTTATAATTCAGTTATCATTTGACTCAGTTGATTGAGCCAACCATAGTGGATGAAGTTATGAAGTGTACAACACTGAAAAGGATAAACTATTCTCCATTCAATTGTTCTCAGATGGGACTTCATGCATTCTGATTGGATTCAATCATGAGAGTGGTAGGCTTCTCATGCATTCCTAGATGAAATAAATAGACAATTGGAAGTCGACCAATATTACGATAAAACCATAGAATAATTAAGAGGTATCATATAAAGGTTTTAATATGAAAAATTTGGTCGAAAATCATATCATGACTTGTATCAAGGGAGTCTTCTATAAAATAGATTAATATATGAAGGATAAATTATAGTCAAGTTTATAGAGTTAGTCGAGATGACCCATAATAAAATAAAGTTGACTCGTACTTTAATACAATTGAATCGAGTTTGTTAGTCGAAAAGAAAAAGAATCATCTTGTTGATTGTGTCAGTTTCAAGATTTATTGAAAAACCTTAGCCAAAGTAGAAAGGAGGGGGTTAAACGTGTGTCTTTCAAAGGAAGGTGATCCCCTCCACCAATTTGATGTAAGTCAGTTTTTAGCTAATGAGATCGGTTCTTCACCAACGTAAGTCGATATTCAGTCGACATCACTTAGTTGATTTTGTAATGTTCATATAAAGTTGCAGTCAAGTCTTCCTTCATATAGTATCAAATGTAGACTCCATATATTTTCAGAGACCAAAAAACCATAATGAAGCACATCCAAGTTTGATGAGCAAAGCAGAGCAGTAAAATATTGAGGATTAATGATGAGCATGTTGGAAGTGGTTAAAGGAATTCAAGAAAGAGACATATCTAGATAGAAACACACACATAAGAGCTTAAACGATGAGATGATGACACAAGAATAGTTAAATTGATTGAATCCCTTGGTATAAAACTTGCAAAATAGTTCCTGAGTTGTGATCTTAGAATCCAGAAAGCATAGAAATGGTAGGTTGGTCAAAGCATGATTTTCCATCGTAGTGTGTGTGCAGGGGAAAAATGAGCCTAGGACGAGCCACTCACCACTCTGAAGGCACCAAAGACAAAGGTGTAACAATAGGATCAAGAGGACCATTTTTGGGTGGGAA
>ML820719.1:162343-175429 GCA_009831015.1 Picea engelmannii
TAAAGTCATCATGCTCGTAGGCTGCCAACCCACTCTTTTCTAATGCAGATGGTGAAATGAAACTATTTGTCGCACCAGAATCAAAAAAAATCTTAACATTGATATGATTTAGCGTACCTGATGAATCCACCACCGTGGATTGATGTTCATCCTGGCAATTATTAACCGTTGCGTAAATCTGGTGGTTGCTACTTGATCTCCCCATCGGTGCCTTTCCCTCTCTATGCACGAACCCTGATTGTAACTCTGGGCAGTCACGCTGGTAATGGGGTCCTCCACACCCCCAACAGGTAACACGAGATTGAACTTGTGCATTGTTATGTGTATGTCTCTTAAATGAGTTCCTTCCCCTGGAACCCCTGCCCCTACTCGTTGTTCCCTGAGATAGTCATGGACTTGTCTGTGTCGTTGGTAATGAATGAGATGTTGCACTCGCTGCCATTGAAATCCCTGCAGCTATTGTCCTTGGAGCGACTCTGTTACCATATGGCGGTGGCCTTGAGCCCCCTCCCCTAGGAAATGTCCTCGGGGCCTTTCCTACGAATCCAGGGCGATGCAAGAATGTCGGTCTTGTACCCCCGGTTAAGTTCATGTGTTCTTCTGCATAACGCGCATTTTCCACCGCCTTCGCTACTGAAGACAGATTCCACATCTGCACCATAGCTCTTATCTTGGGGTTCAATCCATAGACGAAGCGCTCTGCCTATCGTTGGTCATTATCCATATACGAAACATATTTGACCAGTTCCATAAATCTGATCTCATATTCTTCTACAGTTTGGTTTCCCTGTACTAAGGCATGAAATGCCCCTACCAGTTATTCCTCGTAGTATGCTGGTAGATATTTCCTTCGGAACCTCTCCTCAAAAAGTTCCCAAGATATTGTGTCTGGGGTAAGGTGCAGTTGTCTTTCCAGGTTGCCCCACCAGTTCAAGGTGTTGTCTCTTAACTAAAAAATGGTGATTTTTTCCTTTGAGTTGGATGCATAGTCCCTTAAGGAAAAACACATTGTCATGCCTTCCAACCATGCTTCCGCGCGTTCACTGGCGTGACCCCTGGCAAACTCCGGAAGTTTTATCTTCTGCAATTCTCGTGTGATTTCTTCAGGTGAAGGTCCTCCCCCTGAGTCCCTTGATGCTTCTGGATTACTCATTCCATATGGTGGGGGTTCCACTTCAGTCCCTACCGGTTGTCGACCCTTTAAAGTCTCGTTAATGGCTTCCAACGAGCACAGTATGAGGGCTAGTTTGGGCGATGGTGGTGGTGGCGCTGGTGGTGTTGGCGGTGCTTGCGACGATGCTCCCCTGCCTCGATTCCCTCGAGTCCTGACCATCCTGTATGCTTTGACCTGCATCAACCAAAGTTGTCAGGGTGAGTTCCAGGATGTTTCAAATTGGTGCTACTCAAACTAGAAACAGGGTTAGGCGTAAGTTTTCTTTACTTGTCTGTAAACAGACATTACTCCTTTAGGGGATTGGCTAGGTTAGGGTTAGGATTAAGTGTCTAATCTTGATTTCTTCGCCACTATGAAAACAAATTATTGGTTCCCTTGCCCTGTAGCTACGCTAGCCTTGTGCCATACTCACCACTTTCTATGCTTACTCTCCTAGTGCATATGTCGCCTCCTTCTCGCTGGTCCTAGTCTAAGCCCTTTTAACTTTTCGCTTACAACTTGATTAAAGTGACTTCCAAACTTATGTTTATTAATTTACGTTGAAAGGCGTACACCTATTGACAATGGGCACAATTAATGATCTTTTAATCTTATTTAACCTTAAACCATTATCTGATGGCTATGCATTGAAGATGTTGGAATATTCTTAGTCGTCCTCCAAAATCAATGGGTCAAATTTATTGTTCATAACTTTCTTGCATTTATCAAGGCATCCATTAACATGTTTACTTTTTAACATTTACCTAATCACATAAAAAAAATTGTTGTAAGAATATATAATTACCATGTTTAAATGATTAAATAGGATTAAACCGTGGCATCTAAATAATTGTCCACAACTGCCAGCCACGTTTTGGCGTTCACCAGCGCTATGTACCTTTCGGCATTAACTAGCCGCCAGCCACTTTTCGGTTGTGCGGATTTATTAAAAACTAATAATCTAGACTAAACTTAATCCTAAGCTTCAATCGCCTTAATCAACACACATACATTATTTTTTCCAAGGCACATACATGGTGTGTTGGTGTTTGGTTGTTCCATAAGGCTTAGGTAGTGGGCGGTCGCGGGTTCAAAACCCATTAATTAAGTGAAAAAAAAAATTACTCATTTAAAAAAAAAATACCTAATTAATTTGGTTAAATTAACATGGGTAAAGACTTAATTAAATTAAATTAAATGAATTAAATTTTAAACTAATTTAAAACAATTTACTTAAGAATTTAAAATTAAATAAATAATTCTTGAAACTTTAATTTAAAATAATTATAATTAAAATAAAAATAAATTAAACAATTAATTTTTAAACAATTAAAATTTAAAAAATATATATAAAAAAAAATTACTCGTGAAATACTTTATATATATGAAATCGGCATCGTGGGTCCTCGCGTGAGGCCCATGTGCCCCCTCCCCCAAGTTCTCATCCCTTTCGAGACTCCTCTTCGTGGCCTCGTGTGCGTTGGTGCTGGTCTAGTCATGGCTTTGTGCATGGCGGTGGCGCTGGCTTGTAATAGTTTTTTTATTTTTCCCTCACAGCAAACTACTCTGTATGAGCCTGGTGTATTTTCAATGCTCTGGTGTTTATGCTGTCATGGGTCTGGTCATGGGTCTGGTCTATTCTGTTCTGGTCGGGGAGGTCACACACCCAGATCAGACCTTTAAAGGGTTGTTTGGGGAATTTTTATGAAGGTGTATAATCTGGGCGTATGAAGGGCATGGAATTTTACATTTCAGTTTTTTTTTTTTTTTGAACCCTCAACAATATGATTGCTCTGGAATATGGTATGCGTTATGTATGTGGGTACTCTGTACCAAAGGTCTGTAGTCAAAATATTTTGCAGTTTAAGATATGGTGTTGTTTTTAATAATAGATCCGGCTCTTTTGGGCACTTCTAATTTGAAAGTTGTTTAGTTTGGAAACTGTTTCGAACTCAATTTTCATAGAACATCAAACCCAAAATGAAGGACGACCAGGGATAGGTATCTCTTTTCTCTGCCATTCCTCATTATATTCTCTATCGTGGATCATTCATCTTTCTGTTGCTATGAAACAAGTATGTGGTAGTTCAAAACTAGATATCGATGAGATTCGGACAGTTAAAGCGCAAGGGAAGTTCTTTCATTGTTTCTGGTTTGATGTTTGTGGCGAGGCAAGGGTTTACCATGAAGAAAGAACGAAGCAGCAGATGACACAATTTTAGATATGGTCAAGCCTTGGAAAATAGCTCTTCACCTCTTGTCGTCTAGCAAAATGTATTTCCAGCCTGGTGTGATCAATGCAGAACTCAATCAAATCAGCATATAAAATGAAGAATTCTTTGTTACAGGGCCTTTTCGCTGAGGGTAGATGGGAAGAGACAGAGAACGTTTTATTTGATATAGAGCGACTATTTTCAAACATTGGCAAAGTTTATAGAAACCAAGTTTTTGGAGGTCGAATAAATATGTTTTATGCCTAGCCACCTTCACAATTTTGCCTAGGCATTTGGGTATGTTTCCATACCACCTTCTGGAGATGCAAGAACTCTTTGTCATTAGCACATGTTTCAGTAAAGAATACAAGCTATGTATTCAAAGATCGGTTAGTACACCCACTGCGTCACATAACATGGGATGGTTACTGAAAATAGTTTGCAGGAAGCCTGGCCTCTGGTGGTGCAGCTGACACATCTTCTCTCATTTTTGTTTATTCTTTGGACTATGCTTGAACTGGGTTGGTGAATGATTCCAAGGCTGCAAACAAAGGAGGGCAGAGGCTAAAAGGAAATTTGACTGCCGCTGAAATAGTGGAGCAGGTTGTTTATGCTCGTCGTCATTTTACAAATGAAGTTGGCCCAATTACAAATGTTGTGTTTATGGGTATGGGTGAGCCATTGCATAATTTCGACAATGTACTTAAGGCTGCAGAGATTATGGTCAATTGTCATGGTCTCCATTTCATTCCTCGCAAAGTAACAGTTTCCACTAGTGGGCTTGTGCCACAAATAAGGCGTTTCATTCTTGAATCTCCTTGTGTGCTTGTTGTTAGTCTGAATGCAATAACAGATGAGGTATTGTTTCCATTGCATACCTTATTTATGGGTTAGGTGCTACTTGATAATACATTTATTGCTTCTTTTCAAGTGGTTTACAGGTATTGATTAAATTCATTAAAGTTTATTTTTTTTTTAAGAAGAATAGCTCTACAAAATTATTTCCAGAAATAGATGTCCAGAAAGACACAATCACAGAATGGAGTGACGGATGTATGCATGAAATTTGAATACATATGCACATTGCATACTCTGGGATGAATATGGCAAGTAGGAGAGATATCTCTCCTCTTCCTCTAGCTGGATTAACTATGTAAATTTTCTCTTTAGAATTTTCTATGCTAAATGTCCAATTGGGTGCACTCCATTATTTGATATTTCTTTGTTTCACATGTATAACCTTAGTAGTATTTTTATTTTTTTTTACTTTGGTAATTTGTTTTTACATTTTCAATTTGTATTGCATTTTTTTTTATATTTGTTTTAAAATTTTTGTGTTTTGTTTGCAGGTTAAGCGTAGCTAGAGTGAGAGCTTGGAGTTTTGGCCCTTAGGCCCAGATTTCAAACAAAAGCTCTGATACCATTTGTAGCGGCCATATTAATTTAACATCCAGTAATTCTACAGCAAGACAGTAAATTCTACTAGATTTATGAAAATTCAATAATTCTTTTCTATTTTAACACATACACATGTAAATTTAACAACGAATAATAAAATTTTATAATAGGATAAAAACAAATGCATAATTTTAAATACTTGGGTCTGATGCTAACCCTCTGTTTGTTCGCTTGCCTTGTTGACCGCTGCTGAACTATGTAAACACTGCCCAAAACCTTGTTCCACCCTGCCAACTAGGACAACTTCCTAGCTCCAGGATATCATATGGATATCCTGGCCCCCGTGCCCAAAACCTCCAGCAAACCGGTGCCTGTACTGATCCAGTCCAACTCCCAAACTCAACTCCCCTCTCTGCAAATCCAAGAGAGCCCCCAAAAAATCAATCCCCAAAATATCCCGTCAAAAATTATCCCCTCCTTCCTAACCTCCTCCACTCATATCCCTCCTTCACCGCCCTCTCCCTCCATTTACTTCCTTACCTACTCCTAGTTAATGCCCCTTATCCTTTCCTTTATTATTTTATCCTCTCGTAATTAATATGTTATCCCTTTCCGTGTACGTAACCTTTTAATTTAAACCATATAACTTATTAATCTTTTAAATTTAATACTCATGTTATTAAATGTAATAGGTAGTTAATTAATTAATTAATTAATCAAAATTATAACCTTTAATTAATTAATAAATACTTAATTAATATCATTAGATCAATCTTTGTTTAGTTATTAACATGGTAGGAAAAATTAATTACCTAATAAATCTTTTACTTAATAATCCCTAAGTATATATTCTACTAGGGTTGTTACACATACTTCTTCACTAAACTTGACGTTTGTTCTAGTTATCACCAAATTCAAATGAAGGAAGTAGATATTCATAATACTACAATCCACACCCATGAAGGAAATTATGAGTTTTTGGTGATACATTTTGGTATTGCAATGCTCTATCCACCTTTCAAAGCCTTATGAACAAACTCTTTAGGGAATTTCTATGCAACTTTATGCTCATTTTATTTGATGATATTTTGATCTATAGCAAAACTTGGAAGGCATGTGTGACAAGTGGATCAAGTCATATAGTTACTCTAGAATAATTACTTATAAATAAAAATTCCAAATGCACTTTCAGTGCTCCTGAAATGGAATATTTGGGGCACCTTGTAATTCAAGAAAGGTTTTGAGTTGACCCTACAAATATTGAGGTAATTTAAGATTGGCCCCTCCCAAAGGCACTCAAAAGTTTGTGTGGGTTGCTTGGCCTTACTCTCTACTATAGAAAACTTGTGCAAAATTATTGTAGAATTGCATCCCCATTAACATTTTTCTCAAAAAGAATGCCTTTGTATGGAATGATGCAGCAAGGCATGTCTTTCATGCCTTAAATGATGTTGTGTCTACTACTCTAGTCTTATCCATGTTTGTTAGGGTCCTACCCTGGCCTCCCTACTTTAAGCTACATAGGAGTTATTCAATTTTTGTATGTAGTCATCCTCTTTGAATAAGGCCCATTAGATAGTAAAGGGTAGTTATTTAATGTAAAAAGGTTCACTTTATAAGGCCCAATAGGTAGTTGGTACCCATTAGTGATAGGATCACAAGTAGTTAGGATTTTTGCTATTGAAAATATATTTGAAGAGATAGGAAGATATGGAATGTTTGTCAAGTTTTGTTGTATTTGGAGATTTTCTTAGTGAAAGGTCGTCCCACTTTAAGAGGCAAGTGAACATTTCTTTCTTTGTGTGTATGTTTTCATAGTTAGTCATAATTACTGTAAAAAAATTTGGAGATAAACTATGTGGACAAATTTGAAACTTCCAACATTTTGAGTGGCCACTCCACCCATCATTAGTGGACACTCCTGGATTCTTGATGGTTCCCTTACCCATTATATTTATCTAAAAAAGACATGTATTGACCAATACCTCCATTCCCACTCTCACCATCATCCAGCCCAAACATCAGTTGTTTTAAAGACTCTAGTCACTCATGTCATTCAAATATCAGCAGCTCAATTCCTCGAGAAGGAAAAATCCCACCTGACACAAGCCCTTAAGGCCAATGGTTACTCTATTCCCAAATCAAAAAATCCTTCTGCTCAACTTTCTGCTCTAAGTCCACAAATCCTTCTACCTCTTCCTTGTCCCTGGCTCACATTTCTCTACCTTATATTCAGGGTACCACTGATCATATTTCAAAAATTCTAGCCAAAAAGAATATCAAAACCTTTTTCAAACCCTGTAAAAACCCTTAAGAAATTATTAAAAACAACTAAGGAAAAATATGACCTGATGCTTGGCCCAAGAGTCTACCAAATTCCATGCTCATGTGGCAAGTCATACATAGGCCAAACTGATCGATGTTTTTTTTTGTAAGTAAGTATATATATAAAAAACCTTTCAGAGCCAAAAATTACAGTATCGCCAAGTTTGTCTGAGGATTGTAGTTATTGAATTGCCCCAAAGAGAAACCAATTCATCCAGCCTTCCAAATCAAAACCTCGGATTCAGATAAGTTTTAAACAACTAGAATGGAATCACCCCATGAGGAAACCAATTCGTCTAGGCTTCTATACCCTCTAGGACAGGGATTTGACATATAAAAAGAAAATTAACCAAAAGTACAGGTGTCAAAATAAAAACATAACTAACAACATGACATGTAGTCTGACACCTGTGTAGATGTCGTGGCTCAGGCAATCGACGTGTTGCATGCCACATTATCCAAAGTAGGCACGTAGAGAGCTAAAGATGAGCATGGTGCATCATTTTCCACTACTGACATTTGGAGAGCTGGAACCAAGACCGACAATGAGTCCTCTGGTGCATTGGGTTCCTATTTTGTGGAGTGTTGAGAGCCATGCAGAGAGGAGATCAGTTGCAGAATTTGCATCCCCTTCTTGTCCAGAATTTTCGAAACCACAGGTCGTCCACCTCCTTGCGAACCTCGAAGACCAGGTCTTGCAAAATTGTAAGGACATATTGGAACTTTTCACAGGTGGCACAATTCGAGCAGGGGTGGGGATGTTCCTGAGGTTTCTCCCGGTGGACGGAGGTGTCCTCTCATGGAGACTGGACTGGTGGTGAGTGCACTAGCGGTGGTGCAGGAGATGAATTCTTAGGCAAATTGGGTGGGATGACCAAGGCAGGTTGCGAGGAAGAGTCCAGGTTCGGCAATGGCCCTGGGGAATATCCCAGTGAATTTCCTAAGAGGTCGAACCACTCAACTCGACAAGCCCAAGGCAAGGAAAGAGGCGAGAGGCCATTTTGGCTCTGAGAGGATTGACTAGAGGAGGAGGGTGAGGAAGGAGGCAAGTTGTGCAAAGGTGCAAGGGCGGGCTGAGGTTGAATGGCCATGCACGGCATTTTTTGGTACCAGGTTGAGCCCTACTTGGATTTCCCCTGCAGTCGAGGCATGGCCAAAACAAGAAAAAGGTAAGCAGGCATAGAGAAATGGAAAGCATAGCAGGTGAGCACCAGGGAAGAGTGCAGACCGCGGGATGGATCTAGTGAGAAGAGAAAGAATTGAAGAACCCGTCGGTGAGCGCCATGGTATGAATATTACTGGAGAGGGAGGACCCACACGCGTAGAGATGACCACGGTAATAAAGACTCCATAGATCGGATGAAGAGGCAGAGCAGAGTGCACTCAAATCATTAATGGCGTCCTAGTAGGAGTGAAGGTTGCGTAAATTCATGGTGTGGGAAGAGGGGAGTTTCATGCGCCAGTCACATGGCTGGTACTGCGCTAGCAGGCGTCATCCCCTCCATCTTGACACTTGTTCCTCACTAACACCCCATCCGGAGGGCAAACCGATCGATATTTTAAATCCCATCTCAAAGAGCATATAGCTGACAGAACCCACAACATGATAACTAAGTTAGTTATTGTAAAACACTCATTTAAATCTAATCACCTAATTTACCTTGACCAAACCAAATTTTTTGCCCGCATGCCCCATTATTCTTATCGTATTATTCGAGAAGCGCTAGAAATTGAAAAACACCCCAATAATTTCAATCATGAAGATGGATACAAACTCAGCCAACCATGGAAGCCCATCATACATTGCCTTGATCATTAGACATGTTCTTTTAAATTAAAATTCTTTGTTTAATTTCAATTTTATTCCTAAATTTATGGCTTTTCCACCCTATTCTTCCCTTTTCTTTCTTATTATTGATACTAGTAACTTATTGTTTATCTTATGTTTTTCTCTAATAATTATTATTTATTATTTTTACCTATTTCTTTCTTAACAAATTTCTTAAAAGATCTTCTTATTATTTTTCTCTCTCTCCTAACTGTTGGTGTTATTCCAACATAACTAATCCAATCTTGATCAATGGTTAACTTCTTTGAGATCTATTCTTATTATCAAGAACTTATTATCAAGATCCCTTATTTTATTTTTATTTTTAATATTTCTTACTCAATGGTTAGATCCCTTATTTTTTAATTTTTATTAGTTTATTATCCTTTCACAACTTTCTCTTCTTCTCTCATACATTGCCTTGATCATTAGGCCTATTCTTTTAAATTAAAATTATTTGTTTAATTTCAATTTTATTCATAAATTTATGGCTTTTCCATCCAGGTTTTACCCTTACCATATTCTTCCCTTTTATTTCTTATTATTGTTACTAGTAACTTATTTTTTATTTTATGTTTTTCTCTAATAATTATTATTTATTATATTTACCTATTTCTTTCTTAACAAATTTCTTAAAAGATCTAATTATTTTTCTCTCTCGGTTGGTGTTATTCCAACATAACTAATCCAATCTCGATTAACTTGTTTGAGATCTCTTCTTTAAATATTCTCCACTATCAACTTATTATCAAGATTCCTTATTTTAATTTTAATATTTAATATTTCTTACTCAATGATTAGATCCCTTATTTTAATTTTTCATACTTTATTAATCTTTCACAACATATAAATCTATTCTTTCGCATACTTTTTTCATATTATTGAGCTTTTGTTGTCCCTAATGATGGGTGGAGTGTCCACTTGAAACGTTGGACGTTTCAAAATTGCCTAAATAATTTATCTCCAGAAAGTTTTATGTGAATTTATTTCTTTATTTTGAATGTCATTAATACAAGGGTTTAATCTACATACTTGATCTCACTATCTCTTGTATCCACTTTTCTGCACTTATTGTCTCTATATACCCAGTTTTTGTTTCAAGTTTAAGGGTTAAGGAACACTACAAGTGTTATCAGAGCTCTTTCTTGAGGCTAAACACCTCCAAATTTTAGTAGAATTTTTTTTCAGGCCAGAGACATATTCTAGCATCTTTAAATAACATAGTGATATATTTTTCAGTGGATAAAACTGTGGTTGGGGAAGAATACATATAGGAAATACAATTGATATCACTTTTTTGGAAACCCTTGTAACCCCTATTGGTACCCCTTTGAGTAGTACCACATCAAACAACAGCTATATATGGAATATCACTTCCACGTAACTTTGGGTATATCAGAAGTCCCCTAGGTATACTTGAAACTAATTGTAGATAAACCTATCGACCATATTTTTGTTATAGTACACCGAGAAAAGTACTCAGGGAGATCACTCTCTAGTATCTAGGTAGTGGGGTACTAAAACTAAGGGCATGGTCAAGCCTCCTTAGTTAGTGTTGTTAAGGTCCTACCTCAACCCCCTTACTTAGGATACTTTATTGATGTATGAGGCCACCTTCCTTGAATAAGGCCCACTAAATAGTTAGTTAATAATCACTCATTGTAAAAAGGGTCATCTTTATTAATAAGGCCCAAATTAGTTAGTAGACCCCCATTATAAGTAGGCTCATATGTAGATAAGATTCTCTATTGGTAGCCATATATTGAGTAGAAGGTCATGTAATGTTTTTTCAAGACTTTTTATTGTATTTATAGCTTTTATGTAGGAGGTTTCCCCTTTGAACAGACAAGTGAACATAGCTCTATATTTTTCAATATCATTAATACAAGAGATATTTCTCATGGTTTATCTATTTTCTCTTGTGTTCTTTGGTTTTTCACTGGCATTCTATTACATTCTATGGATTACTCTAAATTTATGGGGTTAATTACATTACAAGTGGTATTAGAGCTCTTTCTTGGGCCAAAAAAAAAGAATCTATTTTTCTTTTCGCAGATTTTTTATGGAAAAAAGACGACATCAACATTCAAGTCAAATTTTGAAACTTTTTATGCAAAATTTGAAGAAATTAATGTCAGCATATCTATAGAAGCGATGGAATTTCATAATTGGGATCATAATATCTAATCCAAGAAGTATATTAAAAGTTATTATCATTTACCTTCTCGACCTCAAACCCTACCTTGAAAATTAAGTTATTTACTAGTGATTGTAGACCTCTTTCTTGGGTCGGCGAGCTCCTAAATTTTTGCAACATTTTTTAGAGACGTTCTAACGTCTTTAAATAACATAGTGATCTATTTTTCAATGGGTAAAAATATGATCATGGAAGAATACATGTAGGAAATACAAGTGGAATCACATTGTTGGAAACCCTTGTAACACTTGTTGGTACCCCTTCGAGTACTATTGCATCAAATAGTACTTGTATATAGAATATCACTTCCATGTACCCTCAGGTATATAGAAAGTCCCCTAGGTATAGCTAAACCAGTTGTAGATAAATTGATTGGAAATAGTGTTTCTATAGTACATCAAGAACAACACTCGACGAAATCACTCTCTAGTACTTGGGTAGTCGAGTAGTATGGATAAGGGCATGGTTTAGCCTCCTTAGTTAGTGCCTTAAGATATTGAGTTGAGTACTATTGTTGGACCCCACCCATATATCAAAGAGATATATCACCTGACACTCCCTTGTCCTTGGGACCCAATAACCTTTTCCAGTGAGCTCACACATGGTGGATCCCTATAAACCATCTCATACCAACACCCCGCACAATATAACCACCTGTTATGCTATAAGTAGGTTGGAAAACCTTGAAGCTCAATATAAAACTCTCAATGGCCAGCTTCAATAAATATGATAGACCATAAATGGTTGGGATCGATAGTTTGAAGAGAACTTGGATAAGAATTTGGATTAGAAAAGTAGTAGACCCTAACCATGTTGGAGAAGATGGAATGAGAAGTTAGCACTTATGCCAACTCAAGGCATATTATCAAAAGACCCCTAGAATTCACAACACATTGAACCAAACTAGAAATAAACTTCTAACTCGAGACTATTTAGCCATCAACAACCCTCCTCGGGTCCTCACATCCATAAACCAATGGATAATAATATATGGTATTATTTTTCTAAAGTGGACCTGAACAAGTTTGATGGTTCTAACCCATCGGTATGGGTCACCCAAATGGAAAATTACTTCCCCCTACATGGAATAAATGATGGCAGGATGGGGGTCTTGTATCTTGATCAAGAACAATGGCAATGGTGGGAATGGCACAAAAAATCATATGTGCGCTACTTCGCCTAAATTTAGTTTGTTAAAGTTATCTATGTGTGTTTCAAAAGAGATACTCACTAGTTGGGGCAGATTGCCAAGTTACACCAAATAGGCTCAATCATAGGTGTTATGTTAGCCTTTGAAGAATTATCCATATATACAAAGAACTTAATAGATTCTTTATGTAAAGAATGTTTCTTCAGTGACCTCAAGAAAGAGATTTGGGCACAAGTCAAAATGCAGTGAACTGCTACCTGGTTGGTGTTGACCCAAAAATCTGCTCTGGGCTCAACATGGTGTTTTACACAGTTACTTCTCCATAAAATCCCCTTGGTGTTATGGTTCCAGTCAAAGACAGTGGCGGGTGTCATAGTTATTATGGCCTCTGCCCTTGAAAGAGTATCAGTTGGTTGCTTTCAGGGATTTGTGGGCCTTCCCATGGCGTTTCTTCCTCATGTCAAGGCTGTTCTATTCAAGGGATACAACACTGCCAAGTGGTAGGGATCGGGACAAGCCTTCCAACAAGCTATCATGAGCTTGATTCCGAGTCAGTATGACCCATATGAGGCAAGCAAAGTCAAAGTCACCCGAACGGGCAAAACTAATAGCTGTAGCTTCCTGATCTGATTCTGTTCAGGTGATGGTATCAAAGGGAAAATCAAACCCAAACATGTTGTAGGGAAGTGTGATACCTTTCCAACGGTATATCCCGTGCTTGGTTTCGACCCCCGGTTAGTGAGAACGAGCCTTCGCAAGTTTATGACCACTTTTGGGCATCAAATTGGTTGCAGTGCTTCATGGTTTAAAATTGGTGGGTAA
>ML820720.1:0-13842 GCA_009831015.1 Picea engelmannii
GGCATGAGTTGGCCTGATGCCAGGTAAACCTGTATGGTGCATTTTAGGGTTATAACACTTCACGAAACTTGTCCACCTGCAAAACAAATTCGCTATGCCTCCTTTAAACACTTCAAGGCACTAACTCTTCTGAGATTTTACCACAAACTCGAGTCTTCAAAAATACTCCTGCACGCACTCCTTGTGGCAACCTTTCAAATACTTATAAGTATTTGAATTCTTAGACTTTGCGCACTCTCTTTGCAACAACAGTCCTTCAACAACTCCCTCAGATTGTAAGCTCTGAGAGTCTACTCATCCTACGCACACTTTGCACGGCTCCTGCACTCAACTTGAACTTTTACGAGAATGAGAACAATGTTATCCCTCCTAAGCTTTCAGAGATTGAAACTCTGAACCTGTCAATGCACTCCTTGCAGGAAAACTCTTGCTCAGACAGAGAAACAATTGAAACTCATTCCTTACTCTCCCTCTCTTCAGATTTCAGACATTAAATATGAAATCATACATTCACACATCAAATAAAATGCATAACAGAGAGTAAACAAGCATATATCAATCAACATGTACAAACACAGAAAGCAATCGAACACCATGAGTCTGAACTAAAGATCTTTGTATTAATCCAGAACTTTTGTACATGGGATTTTACTCTACACAGCTCTTTGCTCTCCTATGCTCTCTTAGATTGATAATTGTTGCTAATGTTACAATGATACAATATGAGGGTGTCTATAGTCGGTTTTCCCTCCTGTGCTCTAAACTGTCAAATCTAGAACTTTTAAAGCTACCTACTTACATTAACTGTGCATAAATGCCTCTTAATCCTTCAGACGAGAGAGGGACGCTCAAGGTATGATTAAAATCAGGGAGTACACCCCTTCTTAATTGTCTCATTTAAGTTGGCGCACCCCACTTCAAAATTAATTTGAACACTTTTTCCTAATCATGTGTCAAAATGTGCTAGCACTTGTCCCATGCTCGCTTGTTGTTGGTGATGCTCCTGCATCATACTCCCTCGCTTGAAAATTTTCATGGGCTCCTATCCATGAGTTCTCGCATGGTCTGCCCATTCTTTTGAAGTTCTATTTCATTTTCCCAACTAGCATGTTCAACTGGATGTCCCTTCCACTTGACCAAGTATTCAAAATATTCCTTTCTCCTGGTCGTCTTACTAACTCTTTTGTCTAGTATGCTTTCCATCTGTGGTTTTTCTGCAACTAGCATCTGTTTTGTCCACTGAACCTCTGGTTGTTCACTGTCTACTCCAACATTTTATGGGTACAAATATGAGATGTTGAATATCAGAGAAATTTCGATCCCATCGGGTAATTCAATTTCATAAGCATTTGCCCCAAATTTCTTCAAGACCTTACATGGTCCAATTTTCTCCATTTTCAGTTTATTGTATGTTCCTCTCGGGAATCTTTCCTTTCTCATATGTTCCAGAACCAAATCACCAACTTCAAACTAAAGTTCTCTCTTGTGTCAATATTCTCTGCGTTTATACTCCTGGTTCGAGTTTTGCAATCGCTCCTTCACCTGGTTGTGAAGTTCCTTCATTGCTTTGGCAAAATCTTTTGCACTAGCACTTCTTATCTCATCCTGTTCTAAATCCCTCAGTTCATAAACTCCTCTTGGTTGTGTCCCATAAACAATTTGGAATGCACTCTGCCCTGTGCTTTTGTTGATTGAATCATTATAAGGAAATTCCGCCTGTGGTAGAATATTGTCCCACTGCCTGTGGTGTTCTATCACCAAACTCCTTAGCAAGTCCCCCAAACTTCTGTTCACAACTTCTGTCTGTCCATCCGTCTGAGGATGATAAGCTGAACTAAATGACAAGTTAATTCCCATCTTTCTCCATAAGGTTCTCCAGAAGTGTCCCACGAACTTGGTGTCTCGATCCAAAACTATGCTACTTGGTAAGCCGTGAAGTCGAATAACTTCATTGAAAAACAGATTCGCAATGTGAGTTGCGTCACTGGTTTTCTGACACGGTATGAAGTGTGCCATCTTAGAAAATCTATCCAATACCCCAAAGATTGAATCAAACCCTCTTTTTGTTCTCGACATTCCCAATATGAAGTCCATGCTAACTACATCCCACGGTCTCTCAGGTATGGGTAACGGTTGATAAAAGCCTACATTCTACCTCTTTCCTTTTGAATGATGACAAATTCTACATCTTTCCACAAGTATTTTGACGTCTTCTCTCATTCCTGGCCAAAATATGACTCATTTAACTTTGAGAATGTCTTTTCATGACCGAAATGCCCGACCAATCCTCCACTGTGTTTCTCCTTCAACAAATTCTCCCTCATGGAGCCCTTTGGAATACATAGTTGATTACCCTTAAACAGTAATCCTTCCTGGATTATGTATTCTGTCCATTGATTTCTGTCCCTGAGAATTGGATTCTCAATTGCTTCATACACTTAATTGAAGTATGGATCATCTCTGTACATGTTTCTGAAATCATCAAAACCCAGTGTTTTGACTCTGAACTCCTACAATAGAAAACATTTCCAACTCAAAGCATTAGCAACCTTGTTAGCAGTTCCAGAAATATGCTTAGTTACAAAAGTAAAGTTTTGCATGTATTCAACCCATTTAACATGTCTTTGATTCAACTTCTCCTGTTGAGTCACAAATTGCAAAGCATGATTGTCACTGTATAAGACAAACTCCTTAGGAATTAAATAGTGTCTCCATTTCTTCAATGCCTGAATAATAGCGTAGAACTCCTTGTCATATGTGGAGTATTTCACTTTCCCTTCATTCARCTTCTCACTGAAGTATGCTATCGGCCTATCTTCTTGGCTCAAGACTACCCCTATTGCAAATCCACTTGCATCACATTTTACCTGAAATGTCCTTTTAAAATCTGACAACACCAAAATTGGTTGTTCCGTGATTTTCCTTTTTAGCAAATTAAAACTTTTCTCTTCTTCTTTTTTCCAGTGAAAAGACTCATGTCTCTTCTTCACTATGTCCATCATTGGTGTGCTAATTCCATTGAAATTCCTAATGAACTTCCTGTAGAAACTAGCCAATCTGTGAAAACTTTGAACTTCAAAGATACTCTTTGGCGATGGACAATTCTTAATCACCTCCACTTTATCTGGATCCATCCTTAGCTTGTCTGCATAAATAACAAACCCCAAATAAATGAGCTCTGTCTTCATGAATGAGGATTTCTTCATATTTGTCAGCAACTTCTCTTGCTGTAGCCTCTTCATCACTATAGTCAAATGTTTCAGATGCTCTGCCTCTGTTTTACTGAAAATCAGTATGTCATCAAGGTATACTATGACAAATTTTCCGATGAAATCCTTCAGGACTTAATTCATCAATATCATGAAAGTGCTCGGTGCGTTTGCTAAGCCAAATGACATGACAAGCCATTCATACAACCCTTCATTGGTCTTGAATGTTGTCTTCCATTTGTCTCCCTCTCTCATACGAATTTGGTGATAACCACTTTTCAAACCAATTTTTGAAAAAAAATTGGCTCGACTTAAGCAATCCATCAAATCATCCATTCTTGGCAATGGGAATCTATACTTGATGGTTATCTTGTTGATTTCCCTCGAGTCAGTACACATCCTCCAACCTTCGTCTTTCTTCGGACTGAGCACTGTCAGAATAGCACACGAACTCAAGATTTCTCTAACCAACCCCTTGTCCATTATGTCCTAGACCTGTCTCTTGACCTGTTCATTCTCCTGTGGCATCAATCTATACGCTTCTTTGTTTTGTAAACTAGCTCCAGGTATGAGATCAATGTGATGACTTACACTTTTGATCAGTGGCAACGAACGAGGTAGTTCGTCCACTACTATGTCAGCAAACTCTTCCAATAGTTTCTGAACCTCTTCTGGTAAATCATCTATCCTTGTACAGGTTAAAACAATTTTAGGCTTCCTGACCACAATGAATTGTGGTTCCTCCTTATTAACCTCTATAAGAAGTTCCTTCCCACTCATGAGAAGTACAGTGTTGCTTACTTCAGGTTTCACCTCTTTATCTTTAATTGGAAGCAACATGTGAGTTCTCCCATTTTTCTATAGGGTGTATGTATTCTTCCTCCCATCATGAATCACATTTCTGTCATATTGCCACGGTCTACCCAACAATAGATGACAAACATCCATGGGAATGACATCACACAATATCTTATCGTTATATCCTCCTATCTTAAATTCAACTAAGCATTGTTTAGTGACATTTACCTGATGTCCTTTTTGTATCCATGAGACTCTGTATGGACTTAGATGTTCAATAGTCTCCAGCTCCATCTTTTCTACCATCTCCGTAGAAACGAGATTGTCCATGCTACCACTGTCCACAATGACCTTGCATACCCTATCCTTGGTTTTGCAAGCCATCTGAAAAATACTGTTCCTTTGCACTGGATTCTCTGCCTCCTTTTCTAGTGTTAAGAGAACCTTCCTCATCACCAGTGATCTTCTGCCTTCAACATCTTCTGCCTCAACATTCTGCCTTTGCGCTTCGGAAATGTGAGTCTTGCTACCTTCTTTCTTCTTATCTAGACATTCATAATACTTATGTCCATTCTTTCCACATGTGAATCATTTTATCACTCCACCTCTTCCTCTTCCTCTACCTCTAGCACGAGGAAAAGTGTTTCCATCAGCATACTGTCCCCTCTGCGAACTTCCACTTCTCTCAATCTGAGTCTGAGGTTTCTTCCGGTCTTCTTTTGGTTTCTGGTTCCTATCCTGGGCAACTGCTTTGCCTCTGGCTTGACTTCTCCCTCGGCCTCTTTGACCCTGCTTTCGGCTCACCTTCTCTTCAGCTTTTAGAGCCATCTGATAAGCATCTTCCACCGTTCGTATGGTCATCATGCTCATCTCATCCTGAATGTCGTATCTCAAACCATTCATATACCTGGCAACTTTTTCATCTTCACTTTCGTGATGACCTGCCCTGATGTTCAACCTATAGAATTCTTCAGTATACTCCTTTACTGACATCAGCTTCTGTCTCAAATTTTGCATTCTCCAAAATAGAGTAATTTGGTAATCCCTGGGAATAAATTTTTCCTTCAGCTCTGCGATCATCCTATCCTAACTCTTGATTTCCTGCTTACCTTTGTAGTGTCTGTCAGCTTGTAGTTCATCCCACCACAATGTCGCATGTCATTTCAATCTTGTGACAGCATGTTTGACCTTTTTGTCTTCCTCGACATCTTCATAGTCAAAATATGTGTCGAGAGCTCTAATCCAGTCTAGAATCTCTTCAACATCCAGGTTTCCCTCATATACTGGAATGTCCATTTTTGATCTAGCTCCCATTCTTGCAACAGCCCTTAGTAGGCTTTCATTTACTGCATCCTCTACCACAACTTCTTCTCCTTTAGGTCTAGCTTCATCCTCACTTTTGGATTCACTGACATCTCCAACACTGGTTGTGCACCTCTGTTCTGTCTCCATGTCCTCGAGTCTAGCGCATAGGTCACACATCTCTCTTTCCATGGCAGGATTGGGCATCTACCTACCCCTTCTTCCGGGCATTTCCCTCTCCTCTGGCAGATCGGGTGTTTGTCTGTCTCTTCTTCTCGGTGGCATGGTGAATCTTTATTTTCCCTGCTACAGAAAGGAAAGATATCTTTCTGTGCTCTGATACCACTTGATGTAGACATATCGGCCCTCAGATCGAGATGTGCTCACAGGATCGTTCTTTGTCTCCTTTGAGATGAATTGGCTCTTTCGATTCCCTGCTGAAATCTTCTTTCAATCAATCCACAGGTCCTTTCGGAAGCTCCCCTATGTGAACAACACTAGGCGCGAGCTCCACCTTTCCCAAGTGACCACAGCACTATGACCAAGGGCCTAACCCCAAAGTCCTTGTCATAACTTCGTGACTTCACAAGTTCACGAGTCGAAGCTCTCGACTTCTCCTTTCCAATCTTGCGATACCAAAAATGTCGATACGGGTATGGCTCCCTTGTGTCAGCTCCCTCCACGCATGACCACAGGCTAGGCTTATCACTAGCACCTCTCTCTACTCGCCACTTTGCGAGTTTCAACGTCGAGCTCACATGCTCTTATCTCATGAATTCTTGATACGCGAGAAGTCAACGGAGTGTTGAATCCTTCAACTATATGACGTGTGTCCGCCTATCTATCACACGGGCCCACAATGTGATTCTGCCACGTGTCCCTCATGCTTAACTTCGCACTTCGCAACTTCTCCTTCCGAGTCTCTCGACTCTCCAACTACCGAACCCTGAAATATCGATTTGTCAAAATGGTTGATGGCGCCCTTTCCACGTACTTATATCACATTTCACGATTTCTGGGATCTCGGGACAGAAGTCTCAACCTCCTATCCTCTAGAACGCCGAAATGAGATTATGTGAATGATCCAACATCCCCTGTTGGCTCAGATCCTAAGGCTCTTTTTCTTCTCATCTTTACACTTTAGAAAACACTTGCCGTAACTCTCCTTGCTCCTCAGCAAGATCTGACGGCTCTCGAGACTTCGTGAATTCTCCACAGAGAATTCTGATCGTCCAATGCCTCCTTGACAACTCCTGTGAAATGAACAAGGTATTCCTTCACGGAACTTGTCCACCTGCAAAACAACTTTGCTATGCCTCCTTTCAACACTTCAAAGCACTAACTCTTCTGAGATTTTACCACAAACTCGATTCTTAAAAAAGACTCATGCACGCACTCCTTGCGGCAACCTTTCAAATACTTCTAAGTATTTGAATTCTTAGACTCTGCGCACTCTCTTTGCAACAACAGTCCTTCAACAACTCCCTAAGATTGTAAGCTCTGAGAGTCTACTCGGCCTGCACACACTTTGCATGGCTCCTGCACTCAAGTTGCACTTCTGAAAGAATGAGAACAATGTTATCCCTCCTGAGCTTTCAGAGATTGAAACTCTGAACCCGTCAACGCACTCCTTGCGGATGATTTCACTACACTCCTTGCAGGAAAACTCTTGCTCAGACAGAGAAACAATTGAAACTCATTCCTTACTCTCCCTCTCTTTAGATTTCAGACATTAAATATGAAATCATACATTCACGCATCAAAGCAAATGCATAAAAGAGAGTAAACAAGCATATATCAATCAACATGTACAAACACAGAAAGCAATCGAACACCAAGAGTCTAAACTAAAGATCTATGTATCAATCCAAAACTTTTGTACATGGGTTTTTACTCTACACAACTCTCTTCTCTCGTATGCTCTCTTCGATTGATAATTGTTGCTAATGTTACAATGATACAAGATGAGGGTACCTATAGTCGGTTTTCCCTCCTGTGCTCTAAACTGTCAAATCTAGAACTTTTAAAGCTACCTACTTACATTAACTGTGCATAAATGCCTCTTAATCCTTCAGACGAGAGCGGGATGCTCAAGGTCTGATTACAATCAGGGAGTACGCCCCTTCTTAATTGTCTCATTTAAGTTGGTGCACCCCACTTCAAAATTAATTTGAACACTTTTTCCCGATCATGTGTCAAAATGCATTGGCGCTTGTCCCACGCTTGCTTGTTGTTGGCGATGCTCCTGCATCACATCTCCACCCAACTTTTATAAATTCCCTGCGATCAACTAATAATATGTTTCATTCACTACCAATTGCTTCCTCTACTCAACCATCATATTTGATGGAGCCATACCTATACTTTGAAATTCCATGATGTTCAAGAAGTAATCATCCACCATATTCACTGTAAACATAAATTCATTTGGTAAGCTATCATGTAAATTTCCTGCATCTTCACTTGATAATATGCATGATATATGATCTAGCCCTAAGTTCATCTTCCCTAGTTTCACTACAACCTCAAAGTCATATTCCTAAAACAATAATAGTCATCTTCATATTCTCCCTCCCAGCATTGTCTTATTGACTAAGTATTTTAATGTAGAATGGTATGTATACATATTAAAAGTTAAAGTGAGACCCCAAGAAGTAATTTCTGAAATTATGTAGCGCATAGACCATTTCTAATCCTTCTTGTTTTATGCTAGTATAATTATTCTCTGGTATAGAAAACTTCCTACTTGAAAAATTAATTGCACGATCTATGTCCCCTTCCCCTGGTTGAGATATCACTGTGCCCAATGCTATGGGCGATGCATATACATGTATATGGAACTCTTTGTTCCAATCTAGAAAGATCAAAATTGGTGTGGTTGCCAGTTTCGGTTTCAAATTTTCCAACCCCTTCTAACAGTCCTCATTCCATTGAAACTTTGCTTCCTTATTCATTAAATTTTCCATCCGTGTTGTGATTTGTGCAGATCCTTTGATAAATTTCCTGTAATAACCTATATGACCCAACATTTCCCTTAGTTGTCTAACTGATGTAGAAGGCTCTAACTCCAAAATTACTGCGATCTTGGATAGATATACGAATAGTCCATGTTTGCACACTACATGTCCCAACATAATTCTAAATGGTGTGCAAAACATACACTTCATTATGTTTAGTGAAATATGATAGTATCTACATCTATACAACATAATCCTGAGTACTTCTATGTGATTCTTTGGTAGACTCAATACAATCCAATAATCCAGGTACACTTCTAGGAGCTTATGAATAAATTCCTTGAATGTTGCAACCACTACTCTTGAAAACATCATCAGTGCATTCTTCAGTCCAAAGGGTGTGACTGTATACTGATAAATATCCCACTCTGTTGTGAAAGTGGTCTTGTGGTGATCCTCCTATGCATTTTTTATCTGATGTTACCCAAAGAATTCATCTCTAAAATAATAAGTCTCTTTTCCTCTTACATTCTCTAGTACCTCATCTATGAATGGTGTTGCAAATGGATCATGTAAACACACATCATCCAAATTCCTCAGATCCACCCATATCTTTATCCGTCTTGTATTTTTGTCCTATACTACCATTGGACTGATCCATTCAGATTCCTCTACTGGTTCAATAATTCATCCATCCAACATCTTGTCTAGTTTATATTTTACCTTCTCTCTATACTTTGGATTTAGCCTATAAGGGCTCTGAAAAACTATCTTAGTTCCTGGTTTCAGTGGAATATTCATCGTACCTAAGTCTCCAACTATCCCCTTCATCTCTAAAAATTTAATTGGGAATAGGTCTTGGTATTATCGTAGTAAGTCTTGAATATTCTCAATTGTCTCATCACTCCAATAATCTCCTATCTATGCAAACTTGGGATTCTTTGTTGTCCCAATGTTTATCTTCCGCATATTTATCGACAATGTGTATGCGGTGGAATCAATCTATATCCCTCTACTTCTCGTTATTTCAGGTACTTGTACATTTCTATGATCTTCCTCATCCTTTTCTTCCTCAACTAAATTGTAGCATTCCAATAACTCATGGACATTTATATTGGCTCTATGTGCACTGCACACTGATGCTACCTCCATTGTTCCTTCTTCCAAGAAAATATTACTTTGAATAGCCTGTAATGCTACATCTATTTATGGAAAATCATGTTCGAATGTAAACATGACTCTGAACCTCTTTATCAACTCTTTCCATTGCATCATCTCTGTGTGCATTTCCAATTCCAAATACTAGTTCTTTGGAATTGTGTCCAGTGTGTGTATAAATTTGTGCATTCTATCTCTCATATCGAACTCCATAAATCCATGCACTACTCAACATGGCCTTCCAGGTCACTCTCTCCTATATGATTCTACATAATGTCTTCTTCCTTAGTACCAAACCTTATTTTCATGGGTCTGTTCCACTATGACCAATCTTTTATCCCCTCTCTATGTGCAACCCACCATCTAGCTGGAGTTTCTTTTAGGATGATATCAAATGGTAACAACATTTTTCTATTTGGGTACCTACAATTCAAATTCATTTACATAAATTTTTATATTAGTTAATCCATCATACCTAGGTGGATTACACACCTCTATTCCAATCCAACGCAAGGATCGGTTTATGCGTGCACATTGTCTAGTTGACACTTCATGCATCCTCTGTTGCGAATGCTCCAGACCTACTTCTAAATCTGTTGCACATGAACTTATACTTCTCCATCTCAACACAACATCCAATTTCAAGTTGAAATAATCCTCCATACACACAGTTAAGTTGTATAAATTGTCAATTGTGTTCCCTCTTGTTGGCTCTATGCATCGCTTTCCTTTTGATGAGTCTAAGGATGTAGTAACTTTCAAATATCCAACCTCAAATATCATCTCCCTCCTTTTCAATTTAATGATTTCTTGATTATCAAAATATTATTCCAGTCCCATCAGTGTTGGTTATGGTTGATTTTCATCCACGATCTCAATAAATTCAAAGTATTCCATGTTGTGCACACCATCTATGTTCACGGGTACTCATGTCAAACATCGAATCAAGACTATTTTATGCCGACTCACAAGCCTTAACTAAACATGAGACCAGATCATTTTGTTTTTTCCCATAATATCTCAAGTCAGTTTAGGAAATACATTTACATTAGACCCCAAGTCTAGGATAACATTATCCACAACATATCCTCCAATATGTGCATTGAATCTAAATTTTCATTGTTCTCTTCTTGTGCAGTAGTTGATTTACCATCCTTTGCATGATAGGAGTTTCCCTTCTTCTTGTACAATGATCAATCATGCCATATAATGTACTCAACGTAGTTTCATCTTTCATTATATCTATACAAAATCTCAATAATTATTTTAGTGTGGTTACCTTTTCAGTCGATCTCTCTAGAACAATACAATCCTCTACACGAGGCACAGATCATGCTGATAATCCCCACTCCTGTCCAATGATATTTTTTCTTGCATTATGATATGTCACCTTTTCTTGTTGAGGATCAAATTTTGGCATAGGACCTATTCACTTCCTTACCCATTGCTTGGTCTTCTTTACTTGATTCATCATATCAACCCTTTTTCTACCTCCTTCATGCATAACAAATGTTATTATTGGTCCTTCGTTCTATTTTTTAGCTAAGATATCCTACACATTCTGATTTTGATTCTTGTTATGGTTACCTTTAGCCTACCATTTCACAACTAGTTGAGAATAATATTTTGTCCCATGATCCAATGCTCTATAATATGTTCACGTTGTACAAATATTCGAGTAGTCGCAAGCCAAGTGTCTCAGTTGATTACATTTATAAAATATTATCAGTCCTCCTCTTCCTCTACCAAAATTTCTTCTTCCTCGACCTCTAACAAAGTTTCAATTTTCCCTTTATTCAAACCTCTTTGATTATTATATTTTGGACCATCCCTTATGCTACAACATTCTCCTCTTAAATCATGTACATATCTTATGTGTGTTCCCTCATCAAGTCGAACATTTGGCAATCCTTCTCTTCATGTACCACGAAATTGAAAAAAAATAGAAAATATGTTCCTTGGTGTACTCTGATCAAATAAGAAGAAAATAATAAAAAAAAATCGTGTTGGCGTTGTGCATAGTTTGTAAGACCCTAGGTTTGACTTATCTTTTACCAAAAAAACCCACCAAACATCGAACCTTTCGGCATCACCTTCTTGCTCAGCTGAAATATCACTTGAGGTGTCTATTGGGACTACAAGAATGAGTCTTTTGTAGTATTGAGGGAATTGGATGTTGTGTTCCTATTCATTATGAATAAACTATTATGTGTGCATAATTCTGCAAGTGTTATATTTTAGTTTCTTAAACATGTTATTGGATTTAGATTACCATTATAGTTCTGATTACTACATTCATTCATTATTGTAAGATCCAAACTATTGTACAATGATCATATTTAAATAAAATCACACAGATCTACTCTAACGTGCATTCAACAAAAACCCATAGTACAACCACATGCAAGACACAAGTTTAGTAAAATCTATATATTATTCATTCATGGATTCTTGTCTTGTACAGAATCATGAAAGAATTCGACTCTTCAATATTACATAACAAAACTCAATGCTTATGAACCCAACATAACCCAACTGAGCGTAACCCTCAATACATATCATGGACCAGCACCCCTAATATCCCAACCCATTACATATTTATACATATGAATTAGGGATTAAAACCCTATTCGGTTCCTTCCAAAATTAACCCATTACAATGCATGATTTATTGAGTTTATTGGTTGTTCGACTTCTTTTCCGTATGCATGTTTCTTTGTTTTTTCTGTTCTTCTTTTTCTGGAATGCGAGGTTATCATCCTATTGTCATGCTTTCTTTCTTTATTCTCTTGATTTCTTTATTCTTTTTCATATGCACTATCGTCCTTCTATGTTGTGTTCTTATTTTTCACTCTGTCCTCCTGGATACTCCTCAACTGCATGCTTCTTGTACTTTATTCTCCTTCCACACACTTTTCATATACTTAGGATTTTTCCCAAAATTGTATCCAAAACTACAAAAATATTTTCAAAGATTCCTATTCAACAATATATGATCTTGGTTGTTATGGTGCCTACTTGATGCATATTGTTGAGACATTGACACATCTTTGATATTTGGTATATGGTTTACTGTATGGTATATTCTTAAGGAATAGTTTCGATACATTGAATTATATATTTGGTATATGATGTATGACATGAGTGATACATGTCATGAGTAGTATGGTATATGTTTGAGGTACATGTTATGGAATAGGTTCTTCTACATGGTTGATGTACATGGTATGGTGATGGTTTTGATATCCATGTGAATAAATCTGGTTATAGTTGGTTGATGATGGTATATCAGGGACGAAGACAGTGACATGCATAGTGACAAGTTGGATGTCATCAACTACAAGTTGATGTGATAGTGATAGTGATAGGTTGATGTATTAGTGACAATGGAAGTTACAGGTTGATCAGTGGTAGTGAAAATTTGAGTCTACAGTTACATTTTAAAAAGTAAAGACGAGGAAAGGAAAGGGGGTTGTAACCTTCTTTTGGTTGGTGATGGAGAACTCAAAAATTTGGATCTTCTTTCTGGTTAGAGCCCATAAATTAGTAGGTTTTATCCTCCTTCCAGTTGTAGCTAGAGAATTCACGGAATTTTAGCTTCCTTTAGGTTGGTTCCTATAAATCAAGGGGTTTGTTCCTCCTTCTAGTTGGTGTTGGATAATTTGTAAGTTGGTTCTTACTATGAATGTTATATTTGACATATTGATGCAGACCCTAAACCTTCTGCCCGAGGTCCACACAGGATCGTTCTAAATCTGCCCCTTGAGTCTGATTGACTCTTCGGTTCCTCCATAGGGAATCCCACACACACAACAATAGTGTTTTCGACAGGTCATAATGAGTATGCCCCATGTGATCAAACACAAAGCATCACTAAAATATCATGACCTTAATAATATGGTAGCACCCTTTTCCCAAATTGGGACTTTTCGTTTCTTTTTGGGATTTCAGGGTTTCGCGATACTGTGATTCCTGTTGTTGAGTTTCTTGTCTCTTCAAACTTCGAAACCCAAAATGCCGAAACGCCAAAATCTTCAACCGCATCCTCCTCCATAGATGTATCAAATTTTGTGACTTCAGGAATTCTGGTGTAAAGAACCCTGACCTCTTATCTTTGTAATTTCCAAAATGTCGAATCCCGATACGTTCAACAAAGGCAGGATCTCTAATGAACTTTTCGTCGCTTTGGAGTTTTGGACTTCGCGACTTTGCAAATCCTGATACAAGGCTCTCGACTCTTCAACCTTGTTACACATTATTTTCTTCATCCCTATGACCGTTAATGATGTAAACCTATATGTTGCCTTTAGAGGGGTCAGTGGCCTAAGTTCCTGAAGAGAGAAGGGAGAAGAACTTTTCCTGAGAAAAGAAGTTGCATTTTCCTGTGTAAAAACCTTATAAAAAAGGAAGTTCGCAGG
>ML820720.1:14322-43775 GCA_009831015.1 Picea engelmannii
GGATGGCGATGGTGAGAGGAAGTGACATTTAAATGGTATGTCACCCACCCTTCTTTAGTTAGTAAATTCAATATTTAAAACTTAAGGAAAGCATCATGTTCTGTCATGTTTTGTTCTAGATCTAGGTGGATCTAGGGAGATCAGTTAGTGTCTGCACCTACCAATTAGTCCGATAACAAACCTCTAAAACCTCGAACTCCAAAATGGTACCTCCAATGGGATCAACGACTATAAGCCTCCCTTCGATCAAACGGCCTGCATGATTTTGGACTTCCGAGTACCGAGAGTTCAAAACTCTCGATCCAACAATACTTGCCCCCTCGGTTTCCGACACCCAAAGTGCCAAAATCCTGAAATTCACACTCAACCCCTATCGCAACTTGTGACTTCAAGTCTTTCGCTCCACTATGCTCGACTCCTTGTCGTCAGGACTTCCAGTATTCCGAACCCCGAATTACTGAAATCCTGAAATTTTCGACCTAACAATTCTTTTCGCGATTCGGGAGTTCGAGTGACCAAGGATTTTGGCTTACACTCTGGACTCATAAACTCTGAATCCTCGAAATTATCTAATGGCTCAAAACATATCATGATCAACGGTCCATGTTGATTCCTAATACCAAAGTGATGGGTTAATCCTCCCTTTCCACTTTGCAGTTCCTCTAGATCCTATGGTCCTCGCAACTTCGGGAATTCTCCACGGAGAATTTCAACTGTTCGATTTCTTCTTTAATAGCTTCTACGAAATGAACTAGTGTTCTTCTACTGGAACTTAACTTCTTCAAGACTTTTTCAATCTCCATATCCCTTTGAGTATTTTCAAAGTTTCTAACCCTCCTGAGATTTCTCTGGCAATTCAAGCCTCGAAAAGACTCCTGCGCGCACTCCTTGTGGCAATGTATCAAATACTTCTGCGTATTTGATCTTTTGAATATGTGCACCCTCTGCAACAACAGTCCTTAAATCTTTCCCTTAGTTGATAAGTCCTAAGAATTCCAACATCCTGCACACTCCTTTCATGGCCTCGGTGCTTCTCCTGCACTCCTGTTGAAATGAGAACAATGGTATCTCTCATGAGCTTTTTGAGATAAAAGTCAAAATCTTTGCCAACGCACACCTTGTGGACATTTCACTGCACTGCTTGTAGGAACTCTCTCACTCAGGAAGAGAAACAATTGAAACTCATTCTCCCTCTTTTCTCAGACTTCAAACATTCAACATGAAATCATACATTCAACACACCATTGAAACAAATGCATAAACAAAGAGAATAAACAACTGTAAGCATACCATTAAGTAAATATAAACAGTAAGCATCATAACACCATCAGATCTGAGTCAAAGCTTCATATATTAATTCAAAGCTCCTACACATGGGTTCTTCTCTACAGCTCTCTTCTATATCTCTCAATGATGAAAAAATGTTCATAATCCTACAATGATAGAAAGGTGAGGGTGTCTATATCCGTTTTCCCTCCTACTCTCTAAAATGTCGAATATATTAATCCAAACCTACCTACTTTCATTAACTGGACTTAAATGCCTTAATATACTACAGATGAGAGAAATCACTCAAGATCTGTTTACATCCACCAAGATATAAATGCAAAATACATCTTCTTCCTAACTACTACATTAATGTCTTTTAAGTTCAAAATTCAAAAACAATTCTTATGAAAATGTGCTCTTTTTCTTCCTTCGCGCGTCCAGTTATTTCTTTGCCTTAGTCGTGTGCTTTGGCTTTGCACAATGCTTCTGCATCATACTCCCTTTCTTGAAAATTTTCATGAACTCTTGTTCATGAGCTCTTACACGGTTTGTCCATGCTTCTGAATTTCTCCTTCATCTTCCCAGCTGGCATCTTCAACTAGATTCCATTTCCACTTGACCAAGTATTCAAAATATCCTTTTCTCCTGGTCTTCTTGCTGACTCTCTTGTCAATTATGATTTCCATCTATGTCTTTTTAGCTACAGGCATTTGTTTAGTCCATTGAACTTCTTTTTGTTCCTTTTCTCCTGCTTCTTTAGCTCTGTAAGGGTACAAATCTACAACATTGAATATCATTGAAATTCCGACCCCATCAGGTAATTCAATCTCATATGCATTTGCCCCAAATTTCCTTATGAATCTGCACGGTCCAATATTTTTCATCTTTAACTTATTATATGTTCCCCTTGGGAACCTTTCCTTCCTCAGATGTGCAAGAATCAGATCACCAACTTCAAATTGAATTTCTCACCTGTGTTGATCTGCTCTGCGCTTATATTCTTGGCTTGAACTTTGCAATCGCTCCTTGACTTTCCTGTGAAGCTCCTTCATTGCTTCTGCAAATTCCTCTGCACTAGCACTCCTAAATTCATTTTGTTCCGAATTGTTCAATTCATAAAATCCCCTTGGCTTCATCCCATATACAATTTGGAATGGACTCTGCCCTATGCTTCTGTTGAGTGAATCATTGTAAGCAAATTATGCCTGTGGTAGAATGTGATCCCACTGAATGTGGTGTTCAGTCACTAGGCCCCTCAACAAATCCCCCAAGCTCTTGTTCACGAATTCTGTCTACCCATCCGTCTGAGGATGATACACTGAGATAGATGAAAAACTTGTCCCCATCGTTTTCCACAGAGTCCTCCATAAATGTCCTACGAACTTGGTATCTCGATCAGAATCTATACTCCTTGGAAAGCCATGAAGTCTAACGACTTCCTTGAAAAATAGGTTCGTAATATGAGTTGTGTCGCTAGTTTTCTAGCATGGTATGAAATGTGCCATCTTGGAAAATCTGTCAACTACCACAAAGATCGAATCACATCCTCTTTGTGTTCTTGGCAGTCCCAATATAAAATCCATGCTCACTGCATCCCACGGCCTTTCTGGTATGGGTAATGGCTGGTATAACCCTGTGTTCTTCCTTTTCCCTTTTGTGTGTTAACAAATCCTGCATCTGTCCACAAATTTCTTAACATTTTTCCTCATCCCTGGCCAAAAATATGAGCCATTCAATTTTGAGAACATCTTATCATGACCGAAAATGTCTCGCCAATCCTCCATTGTGTTTTTCTTTCAACAAATTCTCCCTCATGGAGCATTTTGGAATACATAATTGATTTCCCCTGAACAATAATCCATCCTAGATCATATATTCGGTCCATTGGCTTCTGTCCCTGAGAATTGGATTCTCAGATGCCTCATACGCTTCCTTAAAATCTGGATCATCCCTGTACATTTCCTTGAGGTTATCAAAACCCAAAGTTTTGACTCTTAATTCCTAAATAAGCAAACATTTCCTGCTCAAACCATCAACAAATTTGTTAGAAGTTCCAGAAATATGCTTAATTACAAAAGTAAAATTCTGCATGAATTCAACCCATTTAATATGTTTTTGGTTCAACTTCTCCTATCGAGTTATGAATTGTAAAGCATGATTATCACTGTGCAAAACAAACTCCTTGGGAACCAAATAGTGCCTCCATTTCTTCAGCGCTTGTATGACCGCATAGAACTCCTTGTCATATGTGGAGTACTTAACCTTCGCTTCATTCAGTTTTTCATTGAAGTATGCGATTGGTCTTTCATCTTGGCTCAAGACTGCTCCTATTTCAAATCCACTTGCGTCACACTTGACCTGAAATGTCTTGCCGAAATCTGGCAACTACTCAGTGATCTTCTTCTTCAGTAGGTTGAAACTCTTCTCTGCTTCCTCTATCTAGTGAAAAGATTTATGTCTTTTCTTCACTGTATCCATCATTGTTGTGGTAATTCCACTGAAATTTTGGATGAATTTCCCGTAGAAACTAGCTAAACCATGGAAGCTTCGAACTTCAAACACATTTTTCGGCGATCGCCAATTCTTAACTGCATTCACCTTTTTCGGGTCCATCTTCAGCTCATTTGAGGAGATAAAAAAACCCAAATAAATGAGTTATGTCCTCATAAATGATGATTTTTTCATATTAATCAACAATTTCTCTTGTTGTAATCTCCTCATCACTACGGCTAAATGCTTTAAGTGCTCTACTTCTGTCTTTCTGAAAATTAATATGTCGTCAAGATATACAATGACGAATTTCCCTATGAAATCCTTCAGGACTTCGTTCATCAATATCATGAAAGTACTGGGTACATTCGTTAAACCAAATGGCATGACAAGCCATTCATATAGCCCCTCATTCATCTTGAATGTTGTCTTCCATTCATCACCTTCTCTCATGCGAATCTAGTGATATCCGCTTTTCAAATCAATCTTTGAAAATAATCTTGCTCCACTCAAGAAATCCATCAAGTCATCCATCCTTGGTAATGGAAATATATATCTGATGGTAATCTTATTGATTTCCCTTGAGTCTGTACACATTCTCCAACCTCCATCTTTCTTTGTGTTGAGCACTGTTGGAGTAGCACATGGACTCAAGCTTTCTCTAATCAATCCTTTGTCCATTAAGTCCTGGACCTACCTCTTAACTTATTCATTCTCCTGCGGCATCAATCTGTACGCTGCTTTGTTTGGTAAACTGGATCCAGGTATAATATCAATGTCTTGTCTTATACTCATGATCGGTGGCAACGAACGAGGTAGTTCGTCCACTACTATACCAGCAAACTCTTCCAGCAACTTCTGGATTTCCTCTGGTAAATCATCCACTCTTGTACTGGTCAAAACAATTCTAGGCTTCCTGACCACAATAAATTGTGTGTCTTCCTTCTTCTTAACCTCATTAAGAAGTTCCTTCCCACTCATGAGAAGTACAATGTTGCTCACCTCTGGTTTCACTTCTTTATCTTTAATCGGCAACAACATGTGCATCCTACCATTTTTCTCCAAGGTGTATGTGTTCTTTCTCCCATCATGAATCATGTTTCTGTCATATTGCCACGGTCTACCCATCAATAGATGACAAACATCCATGGGAATGACATCACATAATATTTCATCCTTATATCCTCTTATTTTAAATTCAACTAAACATTGTTTAGTGACATTTACCTGATGTCCTTTTTGTAGCCATGAAACTCTGTATGGGCTTGGATGTATGATAGTTTCCAACTCCAACTTTTCTACCATCTCTGTAGAAATGAGATTGTCTGTGCTACCGTTGTCCGCGATGACTTTGCATACTCTATCTTTTGTTTTGCAAGCAGTCCGAAACAGACTGTTGCTTTGGGTTGGGTTCTCTGCCTCCTTTTCTAGCATTAAGAGAACTTACCTCATCATCAGGGAACTTCTTCCCTCAACATCTTCTTCCTCAACATTTCATCCTTGATCTTCGACAATGTGAGTCTCACCACCTTCTCTCTTTATGTCTAGACACTCATAAGATTTTTGTTTGTTTTTCCCACAGACAAAACATGTCACTTCACCTCCTCGGCCTCTTCCTCTTCCTCTAGCTCGAGGAAAAGTATTTTTATCAGCATACTTCCCTCTCTGTGAGCTTCCTCCTCTCTCATGTTGAGTTTGAGGTTTCTTCCCCTCTTCTTTAGATTTATAAGTTTTGTCTAGGGCAATTGTTTTTCCTTTGGATTGACTTTTACCTCGGCCTATTTGACCTTGCTTTCGGCTCAGCTTCTCTTCAGCTTTCAGAGCCATCTAATAAGCATCCTCTATAGTTCGAAGGGTCATCATGCTCATCTCATCTTGAATGTCATATCTCAGACCATTCATGTACCTGGCAACTTTTTCATCATCTCTTTCTCGATGACCTGCTCTGGTGTTTATCCTGTAGAATTATTCAGTGTATTCTTTCACTGACATCAGCTTCTGTTTCAAATTCTGCATCCTCCGAAACAGAGTGATTTGATAATCCTTGGGTGTGAATTTGGCTTTCATCTTAATAACCATTCTATCCTAGCTTTTGATTTTCTACTTGCCTTTGCAGCGTCTGTCAGCCTGTAGTTCATCCCACCATAGTGTTGCATTCCCTTTAAGTCTAGTGACAACATGTTTGACCTTCTTATCTTCCTCGACATCCTCATAGTCAAAGTATTTATCTAGAGCTCTAATCTAGTCTAGAATATCTTCAACATCCAGTGTTCCTTCATATACTGGAATCTCCATCTTTTCTCTGGCACATATCCTAGCAACAACCTTGAATAGGCATTCATCCACAGCATCTTCAACTGCAACTTCATCTTCGTTTCCAGCTTCATTTTCACTGTCAGCCTCGTTGATATCCCCAGCGTCAACTGTGCACCTCTGTCTTGTTTTCATGGCATCAAGCCTAGCATGTAGTTCGCACATTTCCCTCTCCACTGCTGGATCAAGCATGGGCCTATCTCTTTTTCTCGGCGGCATGAATGAAAATGTTTCTCTTTTCTCTTATACAGAAAGAAAAGAACTCTTTCTATGCTCTAATACCAAACTTGATGTGTATCAGAGTGTTTTTCTTCTCCTTCTCTTCCTCTGTCTACATTATAAAAACAAGGTCAATCTCTGATACCAAACTTGACGCACACCTCGAACCCTTTGCCCGAGGTCCGCACAGGATCGTTCTAAATCTGCCCCTTGAGTCTGATTGACTCTTCAGTTCCTCCACAGGGAATCCCACACACACAACAACACTGTTTTCCACAGGTCCTAATGAGTATGCCCTGTGTGATCAAACACAAAGAATCACTCAAATCTCCTTACCTTAATAATATGGTCCCACCCTTTTCCCAAATTGGGACTTTTCTTTTCTTTTCGAGATTTTGGGGTTTCGCGATACTGCGATTCCTATTGTCGAGTTTCTTATCTCTTCAACCTCCAAAACCCAAAATGACGAAATGCCGAAATCTTTGACCGCGTCCTCCTCCACAGTTGTATCACATTTCGCAACTTTGGTAATTCCGGTGCAAAGAACCCCGACCTCTTGCCTTCATAACTACCGAAATGTCGAATCCGGATACGTTCAACAAAGGCTGGCTCTCCAATGAACTTTTTGCTGCTTTGGAGTTTCGGACTTCGTGACTTCATGAATCCTGATGCAAGGCTCTTGACTCTTCAACCTCCAAAACCCAAAACTCCGAAATACTACCTCCAATATGATCAACAACTATAAGCCTCCCTTTGATCCAATGGCCTGCATGATTTCATACTTTCGAGTACCAGGAGTTCAAAAATCTCGATCCCACAATACTTTCCCCCTCTGTTTCCGACACCCGAAGTGCCAAAATATCAAAATTCACACTCAACCCCTATCGTGACTCATGATTTCGGGACTTTCTCTCCACTGTGCTCGACTCCTTGTTGTCAGGACTTCCAGTATTCCGAACCTCGAATTATCGAAATCCCGAAATTCTCCACTTAACAATTCTTTTCGTGATTCGGGAGTTCGAGTGACCAAGGATTTTGGCTTACACTCCAAACTCACAAACTCTGAATCCATGAAATGATTTGATGGCTCAAAACAGATCACGACCAACGATCCATGTTGATTCTTGATACCAAAGTGTTGGGTTCATCCTCCCCTATCCACTTTGCAGTTCCTCTGGATCCTATAGTCCTCGCAACTTCGAGAATTCTCCACGGAGAATTTCAACGGTTCGATTTCTTCTTTAACAACTTCTGTGAAATGAACCAATGTTCTTCTACTGGAACTTAACTTCTCCGATAATTTTTCAATCTTCGTCTCCCTTTCAGTACTTTCAAAGGTGCTAACCCTCCTAAACTTTCTCTGGTAATTCAAGCCTCGAAAAGACACCTGCATGCACTCCTTGCGAAAATCTATCAAATACTTCTGCATATTTGATCTATTGACTCTGTGCACCCTCTGCAATAGTAGTCCTTAAATATTTCCCTTAGTTGATAAGTCCTAATACTTCCAATAGCCTGCGCACTCCTTGCACGGCCTCAATGCTTCTCTTGCACTCCTGCTGAAATGAGAACAATGATATCTCTCCTGAGCTTTCTGAGATAAAACTTAGAATCTTTTTCAACGCACACCTTGCGGACGTTTCACTGAACTCCTTGCAGGAACTCTCTCACTCAGGAAGAGAAACAATTGAAACTCATTCTCCTTCTTCTCTCAAACTTCAAACATTCAACATGAAATCATACATTCAACACACCATTCAAACAAATGCATAAACAGAGAGAATAAACAACTGTAAGCATACCATTCAGTAAATATAAATAGTAAGCATCATAACACCATGAGATCTGAGTCAAAGCTTCATATATAAATTCAAATCTCCTATACATGGGTTCTTCTCTACATCTCTCTGTTATATCTCTCAATGATGAAAAAATGTTCATAATCCTACAATGATACAAGGGTGATGGTGTCTGTATCCGTTTTCCCTCCTACTCTCTAAAATGTCTAATCTATTAACTCAAACCTACCTACTTTCATTAACAAGGCTTTAATTCCTTAATATACTACAGATGAGAGCAATCGCTCAAGATCTGTTTACATCCCCCAAGATATAAATGCAAAGTACGTCTTCTTCCTAACTATTACATTAATGCCTTTTAAGTTCAAAATTCAAAAATGGTTCTTATGAAAACGTGCTCTTTTTCTTCCTCCACACATCCAGCTATTTCTTTGGCTTAGTCATGTGCTTTGGCTTTGCACGATGTTCCTGCATCACATATAAGAAATCATTCCATGGTTTTCTCCCATTTGGGTTTCCATGTAAATTTTGGTGTACTGTGTATCTATGGTTATATGTTATGCTCTGTCAATTAATACTACTCATGATATATTGATGATATACCGCTGATAAAGTTAATGATTTCATGTTTTGATTAAAAGTGGTAAAATATTTCATAATACTGATTCACCCTCCCTGTCAATATTCCAACAATTGGTATTAGAGAAGGTCCTTCAATAAAACAGTATAAACATTGGAAGGAAGATCATGGAGTATGATAATATTGGAGAACCAATGTTTAATGGTCAAAATTATGCTTTCTGGAATAGAAGGATGAAAACCATTTTACAAAAATAGGGATTTGACGTCGAGAAATTAGTAGTAGATGGATATATAATTCCTACCACTCCTCCAATAGGCAGATATGGAAATAAACGCAATGAAAACAATTCAAAGGCTAAAGGCACCATTCTAGGTAGTCATGTCGATTCAATATTTGTGAAGGTAATGCATTTTGATACTGCAAAGAATCTTTGGGACAAACTTCAAAACATTTACGAAGGAGATGCTAAAGAAAAGGGTTCCAAGCTTCAAACATACAGAGGTAAATTTGAACAACTAAAGATGAAGGAATATGAGATTATAGAAACTTACTTTATACGAGTTGAAGTAAATGTTTTTAAAGGAATGGGAGAAGAAATTAACTAATCAGTAGTTTTCCAAAAGGTACTGAGGTTTCTTCCAATGAGATTTGAGCCTAAAATATCAACACAAAAAGAAAGAGAAAATATTGTCACATTCAAGATGGACAAGCTACATGGGATACTCATAGCTTATGAAATGAGGACATAACAGGATAATCCACTGTAATACCCCAGTTTTATGTCCCCATATTAATGATGTATTTTCTTTATTTTATGAAAGGCCAGAGCACCCAAACAATTAAAAGAGGCTGGAGTGCCTAGGAAATGTAATGTTGTTATCCTTATTGATAATAAAATACATCCATGGATTCGATATGGACAAGGGAAAGAGTTATAGGGGGCTATGATTCCACGAGAGAGGGGGCTTAAGGGGCTAAGTCTTTTTATTATATTTTGTTTGCCCATATTATTTAAATGGATATAAGTGATTACATGAGATTCTTGGGGAAGACCACATGGTTCTTGATTTCCAAGTAAATATATAAACCCATCTTCCAGGTTGTTTGGTGATTATTCTCCATGCAGACTTTCCCTCTTGTATTCATTGTTTCTCATTCATTATGGTTCTTGGATTAGGACACGGGGGGGGGGGTGAATTGTTGAGGAAGAAGATATTATTTTTTGGATCTAGTTGATGATTGGTGTATTCCAGTCATGAATTAAGGACTGCATGTCTAAGATGCATTGGCATGTACTAAATTTTATTCACAACTGCAATTCCTGAGAGTCCCAACATGGAGATTCTTTAACAGATGCACTAGATCCCTAGAAGGAGGTGGATAGTTTGAGGTAATTTGTGGTAGAGAAGGGGGTCCATTACTTTGGGTTGTGCAGGCTAGAGATAAGATATTTGATGTAATTTGGATTGTTTTGTGTTGATAAACCCATGAGAGCTTGCCTGTTGACTAGTTTGGGAAGTTGAGTGGCACCCTGGAACTGTCCTTGTGGATTCATAGCCCTGGATCAGGGGTGACATTGTTGTTGAGACTTGGAACAACAATTTCTATGGTTGCATGAAACATCCTTGGTCTGCAACTTGTTGGAGAAACAATTTTTTAAAGATAAGTGCTCTCTATCATGTGTTTTTATGCTTGCATGTTTTTATTTTCGTTGTGTCTTAATCAATATCTCTAAGATGTGTATCCTTAATGTGTCTTCTTGTTGGTTATTGTCATGCATGGAATTTTTAAAAATTATTTTATGGTGTAGCATAAATCTTGATTATTGCATATGTTGTTATGGTATTCTTTCATGCTTCTTTATTAATTAAATGTTATCAAAATTCAAAATAATTTTAGAAGTGATTTTTTTGGGTAGTGTTCTGAGCTTGTGCGTTGTTTGGTAAGTTATAGATTGGTATAAGATATTCTAGTTGAAAAAAACAACTGGTATGGGCCGAAATGAGTGAAAATTGGGTGGATTCATTGGCACATATTTTGATCTATGCAAATCTGGGGAAAATGCTGGAAAATTAGAGAGAAATATCAGACAAGCGAGCATGGGACAAGCACCAACGCATTTTGACACATGATCGGGAAAAAGTGTTCAAATTAATTTTGAAGTGGGGTGTGCCAACATAAATGAGACAATTAAGAAGGGGCGTAATCCTTGATTGTAATTAGACCTTGAGCGTCCCGCTCTCGTCTGAAGGATTAAGAGGCATTTATGCACAGTTAATGTAAGTAGGTAGCTTTAAAAGTTCTAGATTTGACAGTTTAGAGCGCAGGAGGGAAAACTGAATATAGACACCCTCATATTGTATCATTGTAACATTAGCAACAATTATCAATCGAAGAGAGCATAGGAGAGCAAAGAGCTATGTAGAGTAAAAACCCATGTACAAAAGTTCTAGATTAATACAAAGATTTTTAGTTCAAGCTCATGGTGTTCAATTGCTTTCTATGTTTGTACATGATGATTGATATATGCTTGTTTACTCTCTGTTATGCATTTCATTTGATGCGTGAATGTATGATTTCGTATTTAATGTCTGAAATATGAAGAGAGGGAGAGTAAGGAATGAGCTTCAATTGTTTCTCTATCTGAGCAAGAGTTTTCCTGCAAGGAGTGCAACGAAATCGTCCGCAAGGAGTACATTGACGGGTTCAGAGTTTCAATCTCTGAAAGCTCAGGAGGGATAACATTGTTCTCATTCTCGCAGAAGTGCAAGTTGAGTGTAGGAGCCATGCAAAGTGTGCGCAGGCTGAGTAGACTCTCAGAGCTTACAATCTGAGGGAGTTGTTGAAGGACTACTGTTGCAAAGAGAGTGCGCAAAGTCTAAGAATTCAAATACTTAGAAGTATTTAAAAGGTTGCCACAAGGAGTGCATACAGGAGTCTTTTTGAAGACTCGAGTTTGTGGTAAAAGCTCAGAAGAGTTAGTGCCTTGAAGTGTTGAAAGGAGGCATAGCGAAGTTTTTTTGTAGGTGGACAAGTTCCGTGAAGGAATACCTTGTTCATTTTGTAGGAGTTGTCAAGGAGGCATTGGATGGTCAGAATTCTCCATGGAGAATTCGTGAAGTCCTGAGAGCCATCAGATCTTGCTTAGGAGCAAGGAGAGTTATAGCAAGTGTTTTCTAAAGTGTAAATCTCAGAAGAAAAAGAGTCGTAGGATCTGATCCAACAGGGTCCGTTGGATCATTCACGTAATCTCATTTCGGTGTTCCGGAGGATAGGAGGTTGAGACTTCTATACTGAGATCCTCGAAATGGCGAGACACGATATAAGTATGGGGAAAGGGAGTTGTTAACTGTTTTGGCAAATTGGTATTTCGGGGTTCGACAGTTCGAGAGTCGAGAGACTTGGAAGGAGAAGTCGTGAAGTGCGAAGTTGAGCATGAGGGACACGTGGCAGAATCACGTTGTGGGCCCATGTGATAGATAGGCAGACACGTTTCATATAGTGGAAGGAGTCAACAATCTGTTGACTTCTCGTGTCTCAGGAATTCGCGAGATAAGAGCACATGAGATCGATGTGGAAACTCATGAAGTGGCGAGTAGCGAGAGGTGCTAGTGATAAGCCTAGCCGGTGGTCACATGCGGAGGGCACTGACACAAGGGAGCCATACCCGTATCGGCATTTCGGGTATCGCGAGATTGGAAAGGAGAAGTCAAAAGCTTCGACTCATGAACTTGTGAAGTCGCAAACTTACGACAAGGACTTTGGGGTTAGGCCCTTGGTCATAGCACTATGGTTGCTTGGGAAAGGTGGATCTCACGCCTAGTGTTGTTCGCATAGGGGAGCTTCTGAAAGGACCTATAGATCTATTGAAAGAAGATTTCAGCAGGGAATCGAAAGAGCCGATTTGGATCAAAGGAGACAAAGAATGAACCTGTGAGCGGATCTCGGTCCGAGGGCCGATAGGTCTGCGTCAAGTGATATCAGAGCACAGAAAGATTTCTTTTCTTTCTGTAGCAGGGAAAAGAAAGATTCACCATGCTGTCGAGAAGAAGAGACAGGAAAATACCAAATCCACCATAGGAGAGGGAAATGTCGAGAAGAAGTGGTAGGCAGATGCCCGATCCCACCATGGTGAGAGAGATGCGTGACCTATGCGCCAGACTCGAGGACATGGAGACAACACAGAGGTGCATAGACAGTGTTGGAGATGTCATTGAATCTGAAAGTGAGGATGAAGCTGGACCTGAAGGAGAAGAAGTTGTGGCAGAGGATGTAGCAAATGAACGCCTACTCAGGGCTATTGCAAGAATGGGAGCTAGAGAAAAAATGCACATTCTAGTATATGAGGGAAACTTGGATGTTGAAGAGCTTCTAGACTGGATTAGAGCTCTGGACACGTATTTTGACTATGAAGATGTCGAGGAAGACAAAAAGGTCAAACATGCTATCACAAGATTGAAAGGACATGCAGCATTATGGTGGGATGAACTACAAGTTGACGGACACTACAAAGGCAAGCATAAAATCAAGAGTTGGGATAGGATGATCGCAAAGCTGAAGGAAAAATTTATTCCCAGGGATTACCAAATTACTATGTTTTAGAGAATGTAGAATTTGAGACAGAAGCTGATGTCAATAAAGGAGTATACTGAATAATTCTACAGGCTGAACATCGGGGCAGGTCATTGCGAAAGTGATGATGAAAAGGTTGCCAGGTATATGAATGGTCTGAGATACGACATTCAGGATGAGATGAGCATGATGACCATCCAAACGGTGGAAGATGCTTATCAGATGGATCTGAAAGCTGAAGAGAAGCTGAGCTGAAAGCAGGGTCAAAGAGGTCGAAGGAGAAGTCAAGCCAGAGGCAAAGCAGTTGCCCTGGATAGGAACCGAAAACCAAAAGAACACTGGAAGAAACCTCAGACTCAGACTGAGAGAAGTGGAAGTTCACAGAGGGGACAGTATGCTGATGGAAACACTTTTCCTCATGCTAGAGGTAGAGGAAGGGGAAGAGGTGGAGTGATAAAATGCTTCACGTGTGGAAAGAATGGACATAAGTCTTATGAATGTCCAGATAAGAAGAAATAAGGTGGCGAGACTCACATTGCCGCAGCACAAAGGCAGAATGTTGAGGCAGAAGATGCTGAAGGTGGAAGATCATTGGTGATGAGGAAGGTTCTCTTAATGCCAGAAAAGGAGGTGGAGAATCCAGTGCAAAGGAATAGTCTTTTTCGGACAGCTTGAAAAAACAAGGATAGGGTATGCAAGGTCATTGTGGACAGTGGTAGCATAGACAATCTCGTTTCTATGGAGATGGTAGAAAAGCTGGAGCTGGAGACTATTGAACATCCAAGTCCATACAGAGTCTCATGGCTACAAAAAGGACATCAAGTAAATGTTACTAAACAATGTTTAGTTGAATTTAAGATAGGAGGATATAACGATAAGATATTTTGTGATTTCATTCCCATGGATGTTTGTCATCTATTGCTGGGTAGATCGTGGCAATATGACAGAAATATGATTCATGATGGGAGGAAGAACACATACACCCTAGAGAAAAATGGGAGAACTCACATGTTGCTTCCAATTAAAGATAAAGAGGTGAAACCTGAAGTAAGCAACACTGTACTTCTCATGAGTGGGAAGGAACTATTTACAGAGGTTAAGAAGAAGGAGGAACCACAATTCATTGTGGTTAGGAAGCCTAATATTGTTTTAACTAGTACAAGGGTAGATGATTTACCGGAAGAGGTTCAGAAACTGTTGGAAGAGTTTGCTAACATAGTAGTGGATGAACTACCTCGTTCATTGCCACCGATCAGAAGCGTAATTTATCACATTGATCTCATACCTAGAGCTAGCTTACCAAACAAAGAAGCATACAGATTGATGCCATAGGAGAATGAAGAGGTCAAGAGACAGGTCCAGGACTTAATGGACAAGGGGTTGGTTAGAGAAAGCTTGAGTCTGTGTGTTGTTCCAACATTGCTCAGTCCGAAGAAAGATGGAGGCTAGAGGATGTGTATTGACTCAAGGGAAATCAACAAGATAACCATCAGGTATAGATTCCCATTGCCATGAATGGATGATTTGATGGATTGCTTATGTGGAGCCAATTTTTTTTCAAAAATTGATTTGAAAAGTGGTTATCACCAGATTCGTATGAGATAGGGAGACGAATGGAAGACAACATTCAAGACCAATGAAGGGTTATATGAATGGATTGTCATGCCATTTGGCTTAACAAACACACTGAGCAATTTCATGAGATTGATGAATGAAGTCCTGAAGGATTTCATCAGAAAATTTGTCATAGTATACCTTGATGACATACTGATTTTCAGTAAAACAGAGGAAGAGCATCCGAAACATTTGACTACAGTGATGAAGAGGCTACAGCAAGAGAGGTTGCTGATAAATATGAAGAAATCCTCATTCATGAAAACATAGCTCAGTTATTTGGGGTTTTTTATTTCTGCAGACAAGCTGAGGATGGATCCAGATAAAGTGGAGGTCATTAATAATTGGCCATCACCAAAGAGTATCTTTGAAGTTCAAATTTTTCATAGATTGACTAGTTTCTACAGGAAGTTCATCAGGAATTTCAGTGGAATTAGCGCACCAATGATGGACACAGTGAAAAAGAGACACAAGTATTTTCACTGGAAAAAGGAAGCAGAGAAAATTTTTAATTTGCTAAAAAGGAAATTCACGGAACAACCAATTTTGGTGTTACCAAATTTTAAAAAGACATTTCAGGTAAAATGTGATGCAAGTGGATTTGATATAGGGGCAGTCTTGAGCCAAGAAGACAGATCGATAGCATACCTCGGCGAGAAGATGAATGAAGCGAAAGTGAAATACTCGACATATGACAAGGAGTTCTATGCTATTATTCAGGGATTGAAGAAATGGAGACACTATTTGATTCCTAAGGAGTTTGTCTTATACAGTGACAATCATGTTTTGCAATTTGTGACTCAACAGGAGAAGTTGAATCAAAGACATGTTAAATGGGTTTAATACATGCAGAACTTTATTTTTGTAATCAAGCATATTTCTAGAACTGCTAACAAGGTTGTTGATGCTTTGAGTAGGAAATGTTTTCTATTGCAGGAGTTCAGAGTCAAAACAATGGGTTTTGATGATTTCAGGAACATGTACAGAGATGATCCAGACTTCAAAGAAGCGTATGAAGTAGTTGAGAATCCAATTCTCAGGGACAAAAGTCAATGGACAGAATACATAATCCAGGAAGGATTACTATTTAAGGGTAATCAACTATGTATTCCAAAGAGCTCCATGAGGGAGAATCTGTTGAAGGAGAAACACAGTGGAGGATTGGTCGGGCATTTTGGTCATGACAAGACGTTCTCAAAGTTAAATGAGTCATATTTTTGGCCATGAATGAGAGAAGACATCAAAAGACTCGTGGACAGATGTAGAATTTGTCTGCATTCAAAAGGAAAGAGGCAGAATCTAGGCTTTTATCAATCGTTACCCATACTTGAGAGGCCGTGCGATGCAGTCAGCATTGACTTCATATTGGGGCTGCTGAGAACACAAAGAGGGTTTGATTCAATATTTGTGGTAGTGGATAGATTTTCTAAGATGGCACACTTCATACCATGTCAGAAAACCAGTGACGCAACTCACATTGCTAATCTGTTTTTCAAAGAAGTTATTCGACTTCACGGCTTACCAAGGAGCATAGCTTCAGATCGAGACACCAAGTTCATGGGACGCTTCTGGAGAACCTTATGGAAAAAGCTGGGAACAAACTTGTCGTTCAGTTCAGATTATCATCCTCAGATGGATGGATAGACAGAAGTTGTGAATAGATGTTTGGGGGACTTGTTGAGGAGTTTGGTGACAGAGCACCATAGTTAGTGGGACAATATTCTACCACAGGTGGAATTTGCTTATAATGATTCAATCAACAGAAGCACAGGGCAGAGTCCATTCCAAATTTTTTATGGGACATAGCCAAGAGGAGTTTCTGAACTGAGGGATTTAGAATGGGATGAGATAAGAAGTGCTAGTGCAGAATATTTTTCCAAAGCAATGAAGGAACTTCACAACCAGGTGAAGGAGCGATTGCAGAACTCGAACCAGGAGTATAAGCGCAGAGAAAATCAACACAGGAGAGAACTTCAATTCAAAGTTGTTTATTTGATTCTAGCACATCTGAGACAGGAAAGATTCCTGAGAGGAACATACAATAAACTGAAAATGAAGAAAATTGGACCATGTAAGGTCTTGAAGAAATTTGGGGCAAATGCTTATGAAACTAAATTACCCGATGGGATTGGAATTTCTCTGATATTCAACATCTCAAATTTGTACCCATACAAAGCTGGAGTAGATAGTGAACAACCAGAGGTTCAATGGACAAAATAGATTCCAGTTGAAGAAAAACCAAACACGGAAAGCGTACTGGACAAAAGAGTTAGTAAGAGGACCAGGAGAAAGGAATATTTTGAATACTTGGTCAAGTGGAAGGGACATTTAGTTGAAGATGCTAGCTGGGAAAATGAAACAGAAATTCAAAAGCATGGGCAGACCATGAAAGAGATCATGGACAGGAGCCCATGGAAATTTTCAAGCGAGGGAGTATGATGCAGGAGCATCGCCAACAACAAGCGAGCGTGGAACAAGCACCAGCGCATTTTGACACATGATCGGGAAAAAGTGTTCAAATTAATTTTGAAGTGGGGTGCGCCAACTTAAATGAGACAATTAAGAAGGGGTGTATTCCTTGATTGTAATCAGACCTTGAGCGTCTTGCTCTCATCTGAAGGATTAAGAGGCATTTATGCACAGTTCATGTAAGTAGGTAGCTTTAAAAGTTCTAGATTTGACAGTTTAGAGCGCAGGAGGGAAAAACGACTATAGACACCCTCATCTTGTATCATTGTAACATTAGCAACAATTATCAATCAGAGAGAGCATAGTAGAGCAGAGATATATGTAGAGTAAAAACCCATGTACAAAAGTTCTGGATTAATACAAAGATCTTTAGTTCAGACTCATGGTGTTCAATTGCTTTCTGTGTTTGTACATGATGATTGATATATGCTTGTTTACTCTCTGTTATACATTTTATTTGATGCGTGAATGTATGATTTCATATTTAATGTCTGAAATCTGAAGAGAGGGAGAGTAAGGAATGAGTTTCAATTGTTTCTCTGTCTAAGCAAGAGTTTTCCTACAAGGAGTGCAGTGAAATCATCCGCAAGGAGTCCATTGACGGGTTTAGAGTTTCAATATATGAAAGCTCAGGAGGGATAACATTGTTCTCATTCTCGCAGAAGTGAAAGTTGAGTGAAGGAGCCGTGCAAAGTGTGCGCAGGCCGAGTAGACTCTCAGAGCTTACAATCTAAGGGAGTTGTTGAAGGACTGTTGTTACAAAGAGAGTGCACAGATTCTAAGAATTCAAATACTTAGAAGTATTTGAAAGGTTGCCGCAAGGAGTGCGTGCAAGAGTTTTTTTGAAGACTCGAGTTTCTGGTAAAATCTCAAAAGAGTTAGTGCCTTGAAGTGTTGAAAGGAGGCATAGCAAAGTTGTTTTACAGGTGGACAAGTTCTATGAAGGAATGCCTTGATCATTTCGCAGGAGTTGTCAAGGAGGCATTGGACGGTCGAAATTCTCCATGGAGAATTCGTGAAGTCCTCAGAGCCGTCAGATTTTGTTGAGAAGCAAGGAGAGTTATGGAAAGTGTTTTCTAAAGTGTAAATCTCAGAAGAAAAAGGGCCATAGGGTTTGAGTCAACAGGGGTCATTGGATCATTCACGTAATCTCATTTTTTCGTTCCAGAGGATAGGAGGTTCAGACTTCTGTCTCGAGATCCCTGAAATCACGAGACGCGATAGAAGTATGGGGAAAGGGCGTCATCAACCATTTCAGCAAATCGGTATTTCGGGGTTCAGTAGTTGGAGAGTCGAGAGACTCGGAAGGAGAAGTCATGAAGTGCGAATTTGAGCATGAGGGACACGTGGCAGAATCATGTTGTGGGCCCATGTGATAGATAGGCAGACATGCATCATATAGTGGAAGGAATCAACACTCCATTGACTTCTCACGTCTCAAGAATTTGTGAGATAAGAGCATGTGATCTCGATGTTGAAACTCGTGAAGTGGAGAGTAGCAAGAGGTGCTAGTGATAATCTTAGCCGGTGGTCACGCACGGAGGGCGCTGACATAAGGGAGCCATACCTGTATCGGCATTTCGAGTATTGCGAGATTGGAAAGGAGAAGTCGAGAGCTTCGACTCATGAATTTGCAAAGTCATGAAGTTGCGAAGTTGCGACAAGGACTTTGGGGTTAGGCCCTTGGTCATAGGGATGTGGTCATTTGGGAAAGGTGGAGCTTGCGCCTAGTGCTATTCGCATAGGGGAGCTTCCGAAAGGACCTGTGGATCGATTGAAAGAAGATTTTAGCAGGGAATCGAAAGAGTCGATTCAGCTCAAAGGAGACAAAGAACGATCCAGTGAGTAGATCTCAGTCTGAGGGCCGATAGGTCCATGTCAAGAGGGCTCTCCTTTCAAGGAATGGCCCTACCTGCTAATCCATAGTTTTTGGGGGATGTGTGGTTGATAGACTTGGACCAACATTATTGTACGGGGTCGAACATTATTGAGGTGATGGATGAGCTCTTGTATCAGTGCATTGCGGCAATGGTGGTGAGGATGTATGGATCCTTAGCTACTCAATGGATTTCTGGAGGTCAGTTGGGGATTATGGAGAGGGTCCTAGATGGGGAATTTTTTTCCTGGGGAATGATGTTGCACACCAGGATCATGGGGAAAATTCACCAGTGTCGGACCACTAAATCTGGTGAGTTTTCCTTTGGGTATATCCTGGTGGCATGGTTTCTAGAGAGGGTGCACATGTTGTGCTCAAGGGTTTTGTTGTTTCCTGCAGGGCCACAAGAGTCATGATTCATGCGGTGGGATCAGATTTTGGTACATCGTGGAGGGGGAGAGGGTGGACATTACTTTACGGCCATGTTGGCACATGTGTAGCTTCATATGAAACATATTATACTCTGATACCCATATGGTGGGATGGATTTTTGGCACGACTCGGACATGGAGCTACCTCTTGGAGAGGTCTAGGACCAGAGAGGTATGTTGGTGTATTTATGTTTTGTGATTTTGATAGTGTATCATATTTTTATATATATGTGGATGCTACCTCTATATTGTTTTTCTATTTGCAGATGTGGGGCCTCGAGATCGAGAGGCAGAGATGGTTGGAGAGTCGGCTCGGCAGGGGCTAGTGAGATTGTCACGGGAAGAGCCGTGGGTAGGAGAGCAATGTCAGATGGATTATGTTGGTGCGAGGCTAGTGGATGAGGTGAGGGTCGACCAAACACACAGGTACAATGATCTAGGTGCGAGGCCATCGCATGCACCATGGGTAGAAGTTGGCGGGGGTGTATAGTATCTTCTTCGTCGGTTCAAGGAGGTGTTTCAGGGTGTGCCAGAGGGCATGTGGTCCCACATTCAGGATGAGAGAGTCCTGGAGCAGTGTGCGGGTGTTTTGACAGAGTGGTGGACCTTGATTCATTGGGTAGTCATATCGGGGGCAACAATGACTAGTCAACTGCCCTCTGGACCTGGAGGACCTCTAGCTGGTGGGGCACCTCCTAGTGATAGAGGACCTAGTGGGGGATCTCTATGGGAACCATGAGTGTCGGTTCTATTTTTTGTATTTATATAGGCCTACGAGCCCATTTTGTACAGGATAGTTGATACCCATTTTGTATAGGGTAGGGGGTACCCATTTTGTACCTATAGGGGCGAGGGGAATCACTTACCTAAAGGTGATGTATATGTTGTACTTTTGTAAACATTTATGATACTTTGAATGATATATATATATATATATATATATATATATATATATATATATATATATATATGGATATACATCTTTTTGGATCTTTGTGATGTTTACATGTGTTGATATTTGTGATGGTTTATGATGTCTAATCTATATGTTGTGATTGATGTTTGATGATTATGTATATGTAATGATGTCTTGATGTGATAAATTCCAATCTAACACTAGGTTATCCATGTTATCTCCTATTTGATTGAATTTTTTTGGAATATGTGTAAATGTAATTGAATCAAAGTTTCGAGATAAGAGTCTAACTTGCAGGTATTTATGAAAGAGGCAAGGATTGTGGACACGATATACATTGTTGGGTTGTAGGATGACAAGATGGGAATCTAATAAGATGCTAAGGTGACAAATGTGACGGTGACTTGCCTTGGTAAGGAGACCAATAACGACTGTGTATTCGGCTTGGTTGTTAGTGGTTGAGCCCAATCATATGCCGCTGGAGTGGAGCATTTCATGTGAGGGGGAATAGAGGACCCAAGCGACTGAAGCAAGATTCTATGTCCAATGGATAGAACCATCAGTGTAACCGATGTGATAGGCTAATGGAGTATGCATCTTTCAATAACACAGATGGTAGATCAGACATGAGGAGTGGAGGTGAAAAGAGAATACTAAAAACTCTACAAATGTGTATGAAGAAAAAGCCTAGTGTAGAATGACTATGCTCGAGCATAAAACTTGTTTAATTACAACCCATTGATGGGTTCTTTGAGAGTATATCCTTTTGGAGAGGCCAGGATGTATGCTCCTTTAGTGAGGTAGTGTTGGACAATGTAGGATCCATGCCATAATGACTTGAATTTTCCTTGACCGAGAGTATCATGAGTGATATCATAGGCTAGGATGAGATATCCTTGATTAAATGAGCGAAGGTTGACATGGTGGTCAAAGGCGGATTCAAAACATTTTTTAGCTTCTTCATTGTTCTATAATGAAGATCGACGATCTTCATCCAATGACTCTAAGGTCAAAAATCACTCCTCCATTGAGGCAATGTGAGGTTATAGCTCGATGGCAGTGTGTAACATAGGAATTTCGTACTTGATGGGGAGGGTGGCTTCGATCCCATGGATGAGATGAAATGATGTAAAACCGGTGGCAGTTTTGACTGCCGTGTGATAAACCCATAATGCTGAAAACAACATATGATGCCAGTTGGTCTAATGTTGGTTGATGGTATGTTGAAACATGGTTTTGAGAACTTTGTTGACAGCCTCGACCTGTCTGTTGGACTGAGGGTAGTAGGGGGAGGAAAACTCATGGAAGAATCCTAACTTTCAGAAGAGTTCGAAAAAGATCTCATTCTCAAAGTGCTTACAGTGATCGGAGACTAATTATAGTGGAATTCTGAAACCGGTAATGATGTGGCTAAAGAAGAAATGCGTTGTTGTGTCAGCGGTATTGTTGAAGGTAGGCATGGATTCAAACCATTTGTAAATTAATCTACTACCATGATGATGTACTTGTTTCCATTAGTAAATGGAGGATTGCAAGTCATGAAGTCTATGCCCCATTTGCCGAAGGGGTCGGTGGTGATGATTGGATGTATAAGAGTGGGTTGTGCTCATGCTTTATTTGCATAGAGATGGCATTTATCGCATCACTTGATAGCATGGATGTAGTCCTGAAACAGTGTGGGCTAGAAGTATCTTGCTCGAATAATTTTTTGGGTGATGGACATAACTGAGAGTTGTCTGCTACAAGCGTCGTTATGGAAATCGTTCAATATTCTTTCTTCTTCATCAATAGTCAGACATCGACGGAGTAAGGTTTCAACCCCACATTTGTACAAGACATCACCGATGATGAGGTACCAAAGGGCCTGATGGCGTATACGCCGACGATCATCTCGAGAGATATGAGACCCAAACTTCTATTTCTGAAGGTAGACGAGGAGTTCTCCATACCAGGGGTCATCCAAGGGGATGAAGAAGATATGTTCATATGGAAAATCTGTATTGACGAGTGAACCTTTAGCATATGAGGGAAACGTCATGATGAGTTCAGTGAGAACAAGTGATTTCTTTCTTTTGGGAGTTGAGAACTCTAGGTCGTATTCCTGAAGTATGATGATCCATCAGGAAAATTTTCCATTAATCTTTCATCGAATAAGAAAGTACTGCATGGGATTGGAATCTTCCATGACATTGGTATTTACATGAAGGATATAGTGATATATTTTTTGAACTGCAAGGGCTAGTTTCTCATCCTGATTGTATTTCATGGGTGGTCCTGAAAGATTTTTACTGATGTAGTAAATAACATGCTCACATCCATCATCCCCTAGTTGGATGAGTACTCCTACTACTAAGATGGTTGAGGATGATAAGTAGAGGATGCAATCATGATCATAGTCGGTGTTGGTCCTAAGGTATGCTCCTAACTGCTAAAGAGCAATGATAGGCCACCTATCAGTTTAGAAAGATTGTTTCTTTTAATTTTTTTTGGTTTGTCAAAGGGTTATTCTATCAAGACAAATCAAGGTTGGGTTGGAAAAAAGATATGGATGAGGATCCTCCTTGGTTGGTGGCACACTAATGATAGACCAGTGAAATAATAGAAAACAAAGGGAAACAACAGACTACTCAATGAATAATCTGTTGCAAGAAGTTCAATACTTAAAATATCATTTCAAGGCATTAAACATGTATCAAAAACACAATTAATCACATAGGTTGCAATAAAAAAAAATATTCACCAAAGCATTATTTGTTTGACAAGTTGCATATAAATAAAAATAAGTTATACAAAAGCTGAAAGGAAATGACATGTCCTTTGCACAAATCAAATGTTGTATCCAATATAAGATAAAAACACATGAAGATTTGAATGAAACATTTTCATCAAGAGTATGTTAACCAGGGAAAGAGCTTTAATCCATGCCTAGAATGGGTCCAATCAGTATGATGTAGTGTTATTCTTTCCCAAAATATGTGACCCTCAAAACATTCAAAGACCCCCTATTTAACAGAATTGCAGAGGTTCTCTTCCTTAGGGGACTGAGACCTAATTTTAGGTGACTGTTTGTAAAAAAAATTATTAACTTGACTGTGACACTGGACTTAATCAACAAGAGTGGTTCTTAACACACACATAAGACCACTCTTGTATCTACTCTAAGAAAATGTTGGAATTAATCAATTAAAAACTACTAATGTATCTGAGATAGAACCGATGCATGCGTTGGAGGAAATGAATGGCAAAAAATAGGCCTCATAGTGATAGAACAAAGCTTTGTGTTGAGTAATGGCATGCCTACGAGATGTTGTAGGCTAGTGGAGACAACTGGCTGCATGGGAAGAGTCTGCTGAAGTGTTCTGGAACCAATCTACGTTGACCTGTGACTGAGACTTAACTCTCTGTCTATGTCTAAGCTTTTGGAAGCTAAGTGCACTCTATCTCGAATGTAACTGACCCTTCTCCCCACTTTCACTGTGATGACCTGGTTGTGAATAGTAAGACGTGGAGGTGAGCATCCAATAGGTAAACATGATGTGTGGAGGTGATAGGTGTAAATGTGTTGAACCTGCACAAAATAGATCTAGCTAAACAATGATACACACATTTGCAGAGAGAATTGGAAAAATAAGAAGAAGGAGAGAAATAATGGAAAGAATTCTCATTAACCGTTATGAATAATGAATAATTTACACATGATATACTCTGTATAACTCAATGAGTTCGACTTGAGGTGAACCAAGTCACCATAGTGGCATTCTAGAGTGATCTAGACACACACCAACAGTTACAGGAGTGAACTGCCACCTATTCTAGTCTCTCGGGCAGTTACGGGAGTGAATTGCCACCTAGTTTAACTAACTGACCAAAAAGTAGTGAGGAGTTAACTCAAGGAATCAAGGCTAATGTGCCAATTTGGTGATGATACCAAGGCAAGGTGGAATTATCATGGTGATGATCCCAATGTTGCATGGTGATGATCCCAATGCAACATCTAAACTCAACTCAACTAGTCAAACTAAAGTGTGAACTAAAAGAGAATATTCTCCAAGTGGAATATTCTCTCCTAAAATATAGGAGATTGGATATTGACTAATTATGACTAATAAAAAAATAAAAACCTTAAGAAAAAGAAATCCTAGGTGTGTGTGAAGTAACTCCAACACCCCCCCTGAACATCACTATGGTGAAAATAAAGATTAGGTCCCGACAACGAGGCCATGTTAGGTACCCAAGTACAAAAGATAAACTGAAAATAAAGTGAGGAAAGAGGGAAAACCTCATGGGAAAACCCCCCCCTCAAGGTACAATGTATGTGAAAAGAAGAACTACACTTGCTAGGCAACTGTGTCCTTCACTCCAAGACGACCTTGTAGAGAATGGAATTTCTGCTCAGTGAAGGTCTTGGTGAAAATGTCTGTCGTCTATTCTACTGAAGGACATAACTATAATTCGATGATCCCCTCGTGTACTAAGTCCTATATGTAGTGCATGTGGATCTCAATGTGCTTCATCCACTGCCTCTAAACTGGATCTCTGCAGAACTTCAGAGTGCTATGGTTGTCACACCAGATGACGATCGACCGATGAAACTGAATGCCCAACTCAGTGAGAAAATGTTGTAGCCACATAGCCTGAATGGTTATGTTAACTACCCCTCTGTACTCTACCTCGGCTGAAGATAGAGCAATGGAAGATTGCTTCTTGATCGACCAATAGATAGGCCCAAAACCAAGACTGAGTGAGTAACCAGATGTGGACTTGCAATCAATGCTATCACCAGCCCAATCAGAATTAATAAACCCAATGAGATCTAATGTAGAGTCTGCTGCATAATGAATCCCAAAGGTGATGGTGCCCTGTACGTATCTAAGGATATGCTTTGCAACTTTCCAATGTAGCTGATGCGGCTCCTGCATGAACCTGGAAACTGCGTCAACTGCATATGAGAGGTCTGGTCTAGAGTGTGTGAGATACAACAAGCTCCCCACTAGCTGTCTATATAATGTGTTTTCAACTAGTGGAGTCTCCTCGCCATCCTCAAGTTTGACTCCTGATAGGAAAGGAGTCGGAACAGACTTGCAGTCTGTCATGTGAAATATCTAAAGGAGATCTCGTGCATACTTGGCTTGAGATAGTTTGATGCCTGATGCATCCTAACTGATCTCAATTCCAAGGAAGATGTGTAGAGGACCCATGTCCGTCATCAAAAACATGTCATGAAAAATCCTCTTGACTGGAACTATTGCTGAAGTCGAGCAACCGGTGATCAACAAATCATCGACATACATAACTAAAAGTAGAAGTGAATCAGTCGTCCTGAGCATGTATACATTTGGGTCTGATTTACAATGTACAAAGTTCTATGACAACATGTAGGAGTCCATCTTGGCATACCATGCCATCGGAGACTGCTTGAGGCCATAAAGTGACTTCTTCAGTCGACAGACCAAAGATGAGTCCTGCATAAATCCTTCGGGCTGCTCCATGTAGATCTCCTCACAGAGATCACTGTGAAGAAATGCATTCTTCATATCCATCTGATGGACTTCCCATCCCTTGGTTGTTGCAATGGCAAGGACCAATCGAATGGAATCCATCTTCGCTACTGGAGTGAAGGTCTCATCATAGTCAATACCATGAACTTGCTGAAATCCTTTGGCGACAAGCCTGGATTTGTATCTGTTGATCTATCCATCTGCTGCGCTCTTGGTCCTATAGACCCATCTACATCTGACACGTTTCCTCCCACAAGGAAGGGGAACTAGATCCCAAGTCTAGTTCTCGAGGAGGGAGTTGTACTCCTCCTGCATGGAAGATTCCCAAAAGGGATTTCCAGCAGCCTCACCATAAGACTGTGGATCTGAAGACTGAACCAAGAAAATATGCCTGGAAGGCAATGGTTGAGTGGCAGTGAGTGCAATAGGAGGCTCCTAGAAATCAGATCGAGTCCTCCTAGTATCGGTTGGATCACCAACGAGATTCCCTACATCCTGAAGAGTAGTATGTGCCCGCTTGGGCCTCTACTCTGGCTCTGCAACTACATCTGGATGCTCTAAATTTGCATCTGACTGTACTGACTCTAATTCTAAATCATCTAATTCCTCTGAATAATAAATCTCGTATGAAGAAGAGTCAGCATGTGCATGCTCATCATCTTAGACAGGTGGAAGAGTGAAGGTATTTGCATGTGACTGTTGAGGTACATGCAAGACACTTTCCTTGAATTGGACACTATGCTCAATGATGATTCGGTCTGAGGAAAGATCAATAAGCCAATATCCCTTCACATCGTTGGGGTATCCAACAAGAATGCACTTAGTTCTCTATGGATCAAGTTCCTTCCTCTTTTCAGAGGGAATTCAAGCCCATGCCCGTGAACCAAAAATGCAAAAGTGGGCCACTTCCGGTTTCAGGCCGCTCCAAGCCTCGTAGGGGGTCTTATCCTTGAAATATCTATGAGGAGATCTGTTTTGGTTGTATGTTGCATAGTTAAGTGCTTTGGCCCATAGTCTCTGTGGTAGTGACTTTGCATGCAACATGCAAGATGCCATCTCCTTTAGAGATCTATTTTTTTGCTCAAAAACTCTGTTTTGCTATAGAGTGTAGGGAGCTGTATGTTGCAACTAAATCCCTACCTCATGGAAAAGATTATGAATCTCATGATTCACATAGTCTCCCCCATTATCATTTCAGAGGACTTTGATCTTCTTTCCAGACCGTGTCTCAACCAAAGCTTTGAAATCTTTGAGGTTTTGAAAGACCTCGGATTTTTTCATGAGAAAGTAGATCCAAGTAAAACGTGAGAAATCATCAACAAAAATGAGAACAAACCTCGCTTTGTTGATCGATGGATGTGGAAAAGGACCCATGAGGTCACTGTGGATCATATATAAAGGTGCGGAAGCTCGTTGAGACTTTCCTTTGACGAATTTCTCTTGAGGGTGTTTTCCGAGAACACATCCCTCACATACTCCCTTGGAGAAGAGGATGTCTAGTAGACCATAAACTAATATGTTCTTGCTAAGTTGTTGCATGTATCTGGAATTCAAATGTCCAAACCTTTCGTGCCATATCCTACTACTTTCATCAGCATGAGTAACCAGTAAAGCAAAATCAAGTTCAATGAATTTAGAAAATGTATACAATCTGGACTGATGATTTACCTCGTCGGTAGAAACCCTAGAGTTGGTTTTCATGTCGTAGATGTCTAAGGCATTTGGTGTGAATACAAATTTCTTTCTGGTGCCAGAATTCATCATTTGATACACAGAGAGAAGGTTGAAAAAAAGATTAGGAACATGCAACACATTCTCGAAGCTTCCGTTGGTGAGTTCAATCCTTCCTTTGTCGGTGACTTCGACAGAAGATTTGTCCCCCATCAAAATAGGAGGACCTTTTCATGCATCCAATGAAGAATATACTACTTCTGAGGCATCCATGTGATGTGATGCTCTTGAATCTACGATCCAAGCATCAGGAGAGGAGTTGATTGCAATCAAGGCATGGCTAGAATTGTCTTTCTTGGAATTCGGATCTTCTAGCTTATTCTTCTTTGCACCCTCGGGGATGAGATCTCCAAGTTTGTTTTGCTGAAGTATCTGAGACATCAGTTCTATTTGTTTTTGCATGCATGCATATTCCAAATAAAATCCTTTGTGACAATATGTGCATTTCGCTCTTTTTCTTCCCTTTTCTCCTTTGGATCCGGAGGCATCGGTGAAGGGTTTTGTGTACCCTTCCTTATTGTATGTGCATGAGATTTCCACTTATATTTATCTTTATATTTATGATATTTGTGTCTTCCATCATGCACAGTGAGTGCATGTGCCCTTGGGCCTTTGATTTCGCCCATGTTGATGAGCTTGGTTTTCTCTTGTGTCAAGGATTCGATAAAGTCCTCAAGAGAAGGCATCTTCCAGGTGGATCCAAAGGTGAATCTGACAGTATGGAATGTGGATATGAATACAGAGAACTCAGGTCCAATATTGTAGAGAATGGTGAGAACCATTTGTTTCTCCTCCTTCGATTTATCAACCCCGCAAGCTTTGATTTGCGACAGTAGATCCTTGAATTTTGTAAAGAAATCTTGGATATTCTCGAAGCTTTTTGGATCCAATGTGAGAAGGTCCACCTCCATCATGTGTCCCCTCATATCATCCTATTTTCCAAAGATCCCTTCCAACATGGTCCAGGCTTCATTGGGAGTCTTACAGGAAGATATATGAAAAAGGAGATCGGGAGAAATAAGACTGCAAATTGTTCTGAGTGCCTCATCCATGCGATTTAAGTAATTGGATTTTTCTATGGCTGATGTCGGTTCTGTATCTGTATTCATGGTTAACCTATACAACCCTCTAAATCAGAGATGTATGGCTATTTTCTCCTTCCATGCAAAATAGTTGTAAGGTGTAAGAATGAATTCTTTTTGGAATTCCATCTTTTCGCTGTCTTCGATCTTTTGTACCTGCAAAATTTTTTGGTGTAGATTTTTCTTAGTAGTTCGTCAGCTCTGATACCATGTAAATGTGTTGACCCTACACAGAATAGATCTAGATAAACAATGATAAACACATTTGCAGAGAGAATTGGAAAAAGAAGAAGAAGGAGAGAAAGAATGGAAAGAATTCTCATTAACCGTTATGAATAATGAATAATTTACACATGATATACTCTATATAACTCAATGATTTCAACTTGAGGTTAACCAAGTCACCATAGTGGTGGTCTAGAGTGATCTGGACACACACCAACAGTTACAGGAATGAACTGCCACCTATTCTAGTCTCTCAGGCAGTTACGGGAGTGAATTGCCACCTAGTTTAACTGACTGAACATAAAGTAGTGAGGAGTTAACTCAAGGAATCAAGGCTAATGTGCCACTTTGGTGATGACACCAAGG
>ML820720.1:43825-57596 GCA_009831015.1 Picea engelmannii
AGTGTGAACTGAAAGAGAATATTCTCCAGGTGGAATATTCTCTCCTAAAATATAGGAGACTGGATAATGACTAATTATGACTAATAAACAAATAGAAACCTTAGGAAAAATAAATCCTAGGTGTGTGTGAAGTAACTCCAACAATAGGTGATATGAGCGGATTATATTACATGGAGGTGACTGGAGGACAAGTGTCGGGTGGTGAGACGAGAGAGAGTAGTGAGTGGAATGAGTGGAGGTGACTGGAGGTGATGCGAAAACCTAATGTCATATAAGCACGTGATTGTACAAGTTGTCAAGGGTGGTTTAGGTCCACACCTCTTTTGGGCTCGCAATCCTCCACAAGCTACCACGTACCCTTCAAACAATACCATGGTTCCAATTGCGAGACTGATCTAGAAAATTAACGTCTAGGAAGTTTACATCCCTGCAATGAATTGTGGTTGTCGATCTGATTATGATTTGTGATACAGGTGATATTTACCTGCTGCAAGGATCAATGGTTCTTGTTGATTTGAGGTCAATGGTCCATATTCACTTTGAGAGTTTGAGCTTCAGAAGTTTTTGAATGTTGTTCTTCAAAATTTCTCGGAGGAAAATGGCCAAAGTGAATGATCTGCCTCCACGTTTCCTTTTTGATGGATGGTCTAGATTCACTTCGGGAGTTTGGGCTTCGGAAGTTTTCAGATGTTTTTCTTGGAAATATCCCAGAGGAAAATCACTGAAGTGACTGATCTGCCTCCATGCATCCTTTCCCATGAATGTTCCAAATTCACTTCAAGAGTTTACGCTTTAGGAGTTTTCGAATGTTGTGCTTGGAAATCTCCCCAAGGAAAATCACCGAAGTAAATGATTTGCCTCCATGTGTCCTTGTTGATGGACAGTTTAGATTCACTTCGGGAGTTTGGGCTTCAGGCATTTTCAAATGCTTTTCTTGGAAATCTCCCAGAGGAAAATCGTCAAAGTGAATGATCTGCCTCCACGTGTCCTTGCTGATGGATCGTCCAGTTTCACTTTGGGAGTTTGGGCTTCAAGAGTTTTCAATACTTTGACTCTTTGGCTCTTCGAGACTTCAACTCTTCGAGACTTCAACTCTTCGACTCTTCAGGACTTCATATCTTTGGGAATTTAGCTCTTTGACTCTTTGAATAATTATTGATGTTAAACTCCGCACGATTATGCACCCACGAATCAATGAAAACTGTTGATTTGATTGGCCTAATGGATCTCCATCATCAAAACTTAACATGTTTGTTCCCACAATCCGAGTCTGAAATTGACTACTCTAGATTGATGCGTTTGTCCACACGTGTTTCCTATTCATACAAAATTCTTTGTCGACCTATTGTGAGCTCAATCAAAGACAAATATGATGACAAGCATTATGAACAAAATATGACATGTAATTATCCTTTAAGAAACAATAGAAACAGAAATGCGCAAAAACTCAATCAAGAAAGAAACAAATAAGAATTGAGTCACTCAGTAATGGGAAACTGACTTAATCAACCTAAAGAGGACAAATTTGATGAAGGCATAGGGAAATAAGAGAGGAGAGGAAAGGGTGCAGACCTAGGTTACAACATTGGCTCCAACTGGGGATATCTCGTCCATGTGAGGTTCTAAGAATTGTAGATTGGTGCCTTAATATTAAATAACTGTTCTTACCTTCCATTTCTTACGTTTGTTTGTCTGCCAACCCTATGTTATCTTCTACTATGTCTCAACCATGCATTTTATTGAATTAAAAACTGAGACTACAACCCAGTGCCTTGTTGAGCTATGGAGTCTTTACTAAAACTTGAAATTATAGTTAAACCATAGTTCCTTTGTTGGGATATGGAGTCTCTTATTCAAACAAGCTACTAAAAACCAACACACTGAAAAATAATATGTGAACCAAACATTAAAAAATATGCTTAAACTATGAGATTATTCTCCTACCACCTACTCTATTCAACTGAAAACCAACTCAATTATGTTTAATTCCACTTCCAATGAAACCAATAAAACATTTGACTGAGAATCGTAATTCTGTGCAGGTCACTATTTAGAATAATCCAAAGAGGATATATCAAGTGTGAAAAAAAGTTGGCAGGAATCTGGTACTTACAGTTGCAAATGATGATCATGCTAAAGCTTCCAACCTTTGGGATTTTGGAAAAATAAGAATCCATCCATCTCGCTATTGGATCTTGAAACTCATGAAAATCCTCCAACTGGTTGAGAGGGAAAAGTTGTTGTGTAAAATGTGCATTATAGAGAAGACTGAGTTGCTCTTGTCCTCATTGAAAAGGATCATGAAAGTCATGTGATTCACAACCATAAAGGGTAGAAAAATACTCTTGATACTGCTCATCTTGTTGTTTGAAATGAACAGGTATGTCTTCTACATTGTTGGCTTTTCCTCGTTCTAGATCTAGAATGTCATCTTCAGGCTTATAGATTTCCTGTTTCTCAACAATTTCAGAAGGAAGGGGAAAAACATGCTCGTGACCTTCAACACCACTTTTCTCATAGTTAATCAAATCTTTATGAGAACATAAAACACTAAATTTATCATAACAACGACTATATGAGTCACCTATAATAATGCAAGATGTATCCAAAGCCTTGTCATCATCAATTTCATCATTAATGTAATTCCCAACATCATATTTTTGAATAAAATTATCAGAAGAAGACTCATATGCAACTGAATCTTCCTCCTCTTCCTCAATGGAAAATTCCCCTTTATTTCCACTACTAGAAGAACTAATAAGTGACTATCAAATATGAGATTCAAATTCTTCACAACAGTTCTAAAAAAGTAAATCAGCTGGAAATTGTTTTTTACAATGCTTACTGAATGAAGCATGGAACTGTTCTAGGGAGGAGTTGCTATCAAGGGGCAAGGATCGATACCACTCATGAGCATATCCCTCTAATGAGTACATGAACATATTCATTAATACATCCTCATGATGTATTCCCCACTAATGCATGAGTTCATGAAACTCAAGCAAATGCTCAACAGGGTTTTCATCTCTATGTTCTCTAAATCTGGGAAAACAATCACCCCACTCATCTATAGTAGAAACAACATTTGGAAAACCAGGAACAATTGAGAAATTTAACGAAGCAAACCTCTGAGCCAAGATGGATTCCATCTAAAAATATGACTTCTTAAAACTGTGGATTTGCCACTGGATTCTTTAACCATGGAGTTGCCAAGTGAATGATATGCAGTTTGGATGTGTCTGATCTTTGTTCACCATCAAAGAACAGATCTCTGATTTTTTTCATTCTCCCAGGGAAAGATATTTCGATAATCCATTCCCCAACAATGGTTCCATAAGATGTTGGTCCTAAGGTATGCACCTGACTGCTAAAGGGCAAAGCTAGGCTTCCTATCAATTTAGAAAGATTGTTTCTTTTAATTTTTTTTGGATGGTAAGAGGGATATTCTATCAAGACAAAAGAAAGTTTGGGTTGGAAAAAGGATATGGATGAGGATCATCCTTGGTTGGTGGCACACTAATGAGAGACCAGTGAAATAATAGAAAACAAAGGGAAACAATAGACTACTCAATGAATAATTTGCTACAAGAAGTTCAATACTTAAAATATCATTTCAAGACATTAAACATGTATCAAAAACACAATTAATCCCATAGGTTGCAATAAAAACAAATCGTCACCAAAGAATTATCTCTTAGACAGGTTTCATATCAATAAAAATAAGTTATACAATAGCTGAAAGGAAATGACACTTACTTTGCACAAATCAAAAATGGTATTCAAGATAAGATAAAAAAACATGAAGATTTGAATGAAACACTATCATCAAGAATATGTTCACCAGGTAGAGAGATTTAATCCATTCCTAGAATGGGTCCAACCAGTCTAATGTATTTTTATTCATTCCCAAAATATTTGACGCTCAAACCATTCAAAGACCCCGTATTTAACAGAGTTGCAGAGGTTGTCGTCCTTAGGGGACTAAGACCTAATTTTAGGTGACTATTTGTAAATAAAATTTATTAACTTGACTATGACACTGGAATTAATCAACAAGAGTGGTTATTATCACACACAGAAGACCACTCTTGTATATAATCTAAGAAAATGTTGGAATTAATCAATTAAAAACTATTATTGTCTCTAAGACAAAACTAATGCATGTGTTGGAGGAACTGAATGGTAGAAAATAGGCCTCATAGTCACATAACAGAGATCTGTGTTGAGTAATGGAATTCCTATGATCTCTTGGAGGCCACTGGAGACAACAGATTACATGGGTAGAGTCTGCTGAAGTGTTCTGGAGCCAATCTACGTCGACCTATGACTGAGACTTAACTCTCTGTCTGTGTTTGAGATTTCAGAAGCTAAGTGAAATTCATCTCAACTGTAACTGAACCTTTTTCCTGCTTTCATTGTGATGACCTGGTCATGAATAGGAAGACATGGAGGAAAGCGTCCAATAGAAAAATGGGATGCATGGAGGTGATAGGTTAGATGAGTGGATTGTATTATGTGGAAGTGAGTGGAGGACAAGTGTCGGGTGGTGAGAGAGGTGAGAGTAGTGAGTGGAATGAGTGGAGGTGGTTGGAGGTGACGCGATGACATGATGTCATATAAGTATGTGATTGCGAAAGTTGTACAGGGTGGTTTGTGTCCACACCAATTTTGGGCCCGCAATCCCCCACAATATTCCACATACCCTTCCAACAATACCATGGTTCTAATTGTGAGACCGCTCTAGAAAATTAACGTCCGGGTAGTTTAAGTCCCCGTAATGAATTGTGGCTGTCGATATGATTACAGTCTGTGATCCAGGTGATATTTACCTGCTGCAAGGATAAATGGTTCTTGTTGATTTGAGGTCAATGGTCCATATTCACTTTGGGTGTTTGGGCTTCAGGAGTTTTCGAATGTTGTGCTTGGAAATTTCCTAGAGGAAAATTGTCGAAGTGAATGATCTTCCTCCACATGTCCTTGCTGATGGATGGTCCAGAATCACTTCGGGAATTTGGGCTTCAGAAGTTTTCAAATTTTTTTCTTGGAAATCTCCGAGAGGAAAATTTCCAAAGTGAATGATCTGCCTCCATGTGTCCTTACTGACAGATGGTCCAAATTCACTCTAGGAGTTTGGGCTTCGGGAGTTTTCATGAATTCAACTCTTCAGCTCTTCGGGACTTTGTCTCTTAGGGACTTCATCTCTTCGGATCTTAGGCTCTTAGGCTCTTTGAATAATTATTGATGTTAAACTTCATGCAATTATGCACCCCCGAATGGACGAAAACCATCGATCTGATTGGCCTAATGGATCTCCACCATTGAAAGTTAACATTTTTGTTCCCACAATCTAAGCCTGAAATTGACTGCTCTGGATTGCTGCGTTTGTCCACGAGCATTTCCTGTGCATACAAAATGCTTCGTCGACTTGTTGTGAGCTCAATCAACGAAAAACATGATGACAAGCATTCTAAACCAAATACGACATGTAATTATCCTTCAAGAAACAATAGATACAAAAATGCGCAAAGACTCAATCAAGAAAAAAACAAATAAGAAACGAGTCACTTAGTAATGGGAAACTAACTTAATCAATATGAAGAGGACAAATTCGATGAAGGAATAGGGAAAGGAGAGAGGAGAGGCAGGGGTGCAGACCTAGGTTACAATAGTCTGTAGGACTAATCAAAGGGGCATTGGATAGTGATACTTTTAAATAATCAAAAGCGGTTTGGGCATGTTCATCAAATCAAAATTGAATATCATGGCATAGTAAGCAAAGGAAACCATGCACGTGAGTGAGGTAATCTAGGACAAAGCATCATACAAATTTGGCTTGACCTTGGAGGCTCTGTTGTTCATGAAAATTTCTAGGTGGTGTAATTTCTATGATATCTTGGACCTTGAGGGGGTCCATTGTGATGCCATGTTGGGAGACTATGAACCCAAGGAGGCGTCTGATGGTGACGCAAAATACACCCTTGAGGGGGTTCAAGTGGGTATTGTATTGGCGACACCATTGAAAGACAACTTGTAAGTTGTCTAAACACTAAGTTGATTTCTTGGATGACACAGTTAGGTCATCTAAGTACGTGAGGATGATGCGAGTAATTTCATGGAAAACATAAGTCATGGCCCATTGGAACGTAGCACTTGTGTTTTTTAACCCAAAAGGAATGACGCAATAAGGAAAAGTACCCCATGGGGTAGTAAAAGCAGTTTTATGCTGATCTGTTGGATGGATTTGGATTTTATTGTAGCCAGAGAACCCATCCATGAAGGTCAATACCTCGTGACCGACACAACCATCGATAATTTAGTGGATGAAAGGGGTTGGAAAGTTGTCTTTAGGAGAAGCATGGTTGATATCGTGAAAGTCAGTGCAAACGCAAATAGTATCTGGAGAAGGGATAGGGCGAGTCACTTGCATCACATGAGGTGAGGTGGTCGAATGATTTTGAATAAGGGTTACTTGATGACACCATTATTCAATGATCAAAGGACATTGGTATGTGAAATGAGCAAGTGAGTCACAAAGAGAGAAATGGAATCTCATATGTTTGAGGACTGAGCTAGAGACATAATGGATGTCTATAACTTGGGTACTCAAAAGTGGTGGTGGAGAGGGCTCTTGCTGAAAGTTTTGGTGTACTTCCGTTAGTGTCTAGCAAAACTGAGGTAGAGCTAGGAAATGATGAGTGTAGTTGCCATACTTTGAATAGATGGCAAAAGTGAATTTGGTTTGCAGCAATTTACTGCCTGTAGTGGGGGAGGTCGTGGAAGTACTAGATGTTCTTGGTGAAGCGGTGAGGGGTGTGGTTGCTCGAGGGAGTTGAATCAGATTTCTTAAGTCATGAAGAGAGGGCCATCCATTAGTGGGGTGTCCCTCTCTTTAATAGAGTGCACAAGGAGGTTAAACTCGGGGAAGAAGTGGAGCGGTGGGATCTTTATTCTTCCATCTAGCCCCAGCCGTAGTAGTGGTGTTGGTGATTGGGGGCGAGGGTGGTGTGGTCAGAGTTAGTACTGGAATCTACATCAGGATTCACTGTGACTTAGGAGGGAGGGATGGTTGAGTAACCATCGCAAGAGAGTGTAGATACCATACAAGGATGGTGAGCACCATGTTGGGAAGGGTAAGTGTTGTAGATACCTAAAATACTTGTACTCCTGGTGCGGGGTAGAAGAAGGGGATTTGAGTGATGGCTTGGGTAATTTTCTCCCAAACCGATATTTTCCCCTAAGGGAGGGGGAAATCAAGGATAAGTGGTGTAGTAGAGTTCTCAGGTAATCCCCGAGGTATAATTTCTTCAACTGGTGGGAGGTCAAGGTGGGGAGATACCTCAGTGGGAGGAATGGTGTCTCTGGTGTCAGTTCCATTAGAAGAGACAACACACACTTGTGTTGAAGGGTGTATGAGAGGTGGTTCTCCATTGTATGCCACCAGGAAGGATGGGTTATTGAAAATTATGTGGCTCATATCAATGAGTGAATAAGCATCAGAACTAGTGTGGAAAAGAGGTAACATGTTATGGATGTTGGTGGAATGGTTAGGCTCACAATGTGTAATTTGGTCTATGGTGACGATTTTCTCGTTGTGGGGGAACATCATCATTCGAAACACAGAAGAGGCCATTTCCTTCATAGCATACATATAGCTACATCCAAACAATATATTTAAATTGGTTGGGGCGTCGATAACCTCAATGTCGATGAGGATGGTTTTTCCCCCAAGTTTGACATGGACGTTTTGAAAGAGCCCTTCAATGGAGGATGGTCGACCATCATAGGCTCTTAATGTGATGGAGGATGGTATAATCGCAGGGGAGCTAAGTTTATTCCATAAAGTTTTGGACATGATGCATGTGGATGTACCTTCATCAATGATACAACAATGAATCGTGATGTTCTAAATCTTGACTGGTATCTGGAAAGCTACCAAAGTGGGGAGATGAGGTTCCCCACAATCTAGATCAAATGTGATGAGTCTAGTATCAGTTGGGTAAACTACCCCCAAGGAGGAAAGTAAGGATTTTCATTGATTTGGATAGGTTTGGAGGACCTCCAATACAAACATGGTCATAGGAGATTTCACCAAGTCATCGACCAGACTGTAATTGTGTGTTACCTTATCTTGAGGGTTGTTGACATTCGTAATAACAAAATGTGAGGGATACGAATGGGGGGTTCATTGTTAGGGCATGGAATAATGAAGGGTTGTTCGGATGTAGATGGAGTTTCTTCCAAATTGGTGGTAATAGATTCATGGGGAAAGATGTATTGACAACCGCGCATTTGCAGAAGAATTTATTCTTTGCTAGTGAGGAGGATATTGCGATCCACTGGATTTCTAGGGTTTTGATACTGTCCCATTTGTGTGGGGTAGGATGTATGTCCTGTTTGGTATGTATCACACCTTGGTGTGGAATAGGGTTTTTCAACACGATCGGGGGTGTTTTTTGCAAATACTGTTGTGGGGCTTGCTATAACACCCTGTTTCCCCCAGCTTGTAAATATAACTGGACTGGCCAAGAAATATGGAAAACTCATAAATGTGAATATGTGATGTAAGTGGACCTTGAGGAAAAGGTCAATGAATGTGAATAACATTTTGAATTATTGCTGGACTGCTGAGAGGGGATGTGCAGAAAAAGAGACCACGATGGCAGTGGAAGGCACCTGGAAAGGTGGCATTAACTTCCACCGAGAATTAACACCGTATTTGGACTCCACTAGCCTGGATAACCAAAAGAGGCTCGCTGGCCCCAAATTTAATGTCTCGCAGGCTGGTAAGCGGATGGATTAATGAGGGATGGGATGGTGAACCACCCATCTGTAGAGTCGTCAGGCCTGATCAGCACGAGGGGAATCGCGCCACACGCAACCTCGCAAGAGGATAAGGCATGAGGTAGAAGCGATTTCAAAAGGGGGCAGATGTGAGGGGAACTCTCGCATTACGCAGAGTGAGTGATAGCAGAGAGGAAGGATTGCAACCTTCGCTCCTGGTCACTAGAAAATAGAGAGATGCAGTCTCACAGCATCGTGGTCTCAGCTCGGGGCTGGCTAGTGGAAAATCCGCTGGGAGTCGCTACACCTACAGTTGGGTGGAAATGAGCACCCCTCTTAGCAGTACTCACTTCTGGTGTTATTTCTGATAAGTGTTTTACATATTGCACCTTGAAATTCATATACTGACATATATGCTCATAGAACTATGAAATTATGAACGATTATAGTATTAGAATGTCTGTGTAGAGTTTTGATAAGAAATAATAGATATATGCTTATAACAGAAAGACCACACACGGCTTATGTTGATAAATGAATTTAATTATGCATGAGTTGAACCAAGTAAGACTTCTAGTCTGTCCTCGATAATTTGTTTCCCCTTGTCTATCTCCCGGGCTGCCCCGGTATAGATCTCTTCACAGAGATTCCCTCCTTGGAAAGGTTTACCAAGAACTTGGAAAAAGGACTTGAATGGACAAGTCTTAATAACCCTGTATGAGGAGGAATGACCCTCTTAAAATTTTGAGGTAACAGAGTAGGGATAAGAAATGAATCGACGAATGAGATCTCATCGGAAGACCTAGGGTCATTCACAATCGTTAGACTGACAAAAGAAACAAGGGCATTACATACCTTGTGCCTTTTCCCCCTATCTTCGTGAATAGCGAGGAAATCTGGATCGTAGACCCCCAAGGTCCATGAGAACATTTGGACCATTGATCTTTCCACATCCATGAAGTAGTGAAAGAATGCATGAGGTGGGACATATCTGAGCCGTTAGATCTTAGCTAGAAAAACCCAACAGTCGTTGGATCCGTTAAGAGATGCATGAGGGTTAAACCTTCGTGAACAGTAGGGGTAAAATCCCAACGAGATGACACATCAAGATATCGGTACTTGGGATATCGGAATTCTCGAGGTCGAGAAAGTCGGGGCATTTCAAGTCTCGAAACAGTGAAATGGTTTGGATCAACCGTTTGTGCAGACACGTGGCAGAAATCAAGAGCCTGTCGGTATATCAGCTACCGGGGTTTTGAGTTGACAGAGAAATTTTGTCATCGGGGTATCAAAAACTCCGAAATCATGAGACTGGATCAAGGCTGTCTATCAGCCGGAACACGTGGCGGAGACCCAGACCCTCAGGGATGTCCCGATAGAAAAATCAATAGGTGCATCGGGGTTCGGTAGTTCGTAAGTCCTGAGGACAAGACTTCCAGAGCATCAAATTCGTGAAATCACGAGAGATGATCAGGACCGTCCATCTTGAGGAGGACACATGGAGGATATTAGAGCATTCGGGAGGTTTCCCGAAAAGAAGGTCGACCATCGGCATTTCAAGAGTCAGGAAATTGGGAATCCCATGGACAAGAAGTCCTTGCAATTTGGAATCGCGAAGTCTGAAATTCCAACAAGGAATGGAAAGCTCCATCGTAGGGGCTAGCTGTCAGCATAGTGGAGAATCGAGATTCGAGAGATCGGCAGTCTCGAGAACAAAAGCATTACGGCATTTGAAACCCCGAAGTCCCGATAGAAAGTAGGGACCATTGGTTTCATGGGTGATCATAGCCATTGATTGTGCTAAAGGTGAAAAGGGGTTATTAACTAACGTCATATCGGGAATCAAAGGATCCTGAGTCTTGAGGACAAATGCATTTCAGCGTTGAAAAGTAAGAAACCCCGATAAGCAGTGTGGTTGTGGTCATATAGCGGAAAGTCATGTGGACCAAAGGTCTAGCCCGAAGGGCTAGCTGAAGTCAGAGCACATAAGCTTTTGGAAGCCCAAAACCCCGAAAGGAGATAAGGTTGCGGTCTTGTGAAATAGTGGTCATATGGGCCAGGAGTTTAGCCAGGAGGGCTAGCGCGTAAAGGGGTGCATCAGCAAATCGGAGATCAGGAGTTCGAGAAGACAGGAACTCTTGTCATCAGGAATCACGAAACCCTGAAACCCGAAATTATCATCAGGAAATGTCACAGGCGCATGAAGAAGAGGTCGTGACAGGGAAATAAGGACCTATGGATCGGGTTTGACCTTTCGCTGCTACGAGCTTCGGGGATTCTCATTGTTGAGAAATCAACAATTTTTTATTATTTTAGGTAGTGGGTATGTTAGAAAGTGGTATCAGAGCATGGTTACAACACTCGGCCTGATTGGGCTCATGCACAAGTCGTGCATAAACTCCGTTCAAAGCACTCCTACGAGGAGTAACCCCCTAACTTAACTCTCTTGTCCGGGATTAAAAACTTGGAAAATGAGAACCCGACTATGTATGCATGTGAAAGAGTCATGAATTTATGCGCAAATTAAATATATATATATATATATATATATATATATATATATATGAATTTAACTCTTGACTAATAACCAGCGTTTGTCTTTTCACTCAAGTGGACGATCAACTGCAGGAATCTACAGACGTAGAGTATGGTGACTCAACAAGAGGTGGGAGAAGGATCCCACAACAGAGACGAAGATTCTAACGAAAGAAGAGCAATAGGAACCCCTCCAGACCTAGCTGAGACTGTGAGGAGTCTCATGGTTGAATTGCAAAGATGCAAGGCCGATAATGAAAGGATGATGAAAGAACAAGAAAAGCAAACAAAAATTAATGCAGTTCTACTGCAGAGCTTATCCGACCTACAGCGACAAATGCAGCATGAACCTGAGATGCATAATCATGGTCATGTCAGTGGTCATACTGAGAAAAGCACATCCAGAAAGGTCCACCCCAGAGGTAAAGGACCGGTGCCAGACGATTCCACTGAAAAGGAAGCTGGCGATTCAGAAGGCTCTTCCAACAGCAGGACCAGTTCCTATTCTCGAAGAAAACAGAAGAGACAAAAGACTTCCAAGGGTCATAAATTTGAAGAACTCATAAATGCCAAACCTCCCTCCTTCGATGGTGAGATCAAGAAGGGAGAGGAAGTCGAGGCTTGGTTACTTGGACTGAAGAAATACTTCAGAGTCCATGATTTTTCATAAAATCTGAAGGCCCGAGTGGCCACTTTCAATCTAAACGGAAAGACTTCCATCTGGTGGGAAGATCTTAAGAACATGAAAGGGGTCCACGAGGAGGACCTGTCTTGGAAACGGTTTGAGAAGTACTTCCGGAAGAAGTATTTGTCGGAAAGGTATTTTGACAAGAAGGCTAAAGAGTTTTATGAACTCAAACTGGGGCAACTCACTATAGAGGAATTTGTCAACAAATTCCTCGACTTATTGAAATATGTACCCTACATCAAAGCAGAGAAGGCAAAGGCACAACGCTTCATCAACGGATTACCCAAGGAATACCGGAACGAATTGAATTTGACGAGCCAAAGACCTTAGAAGACACTATTCGAAAAGAAACATATTGTCATGAACAATATGGACATCGGGCAGAGTCTCGTGGGGACTGGAAACAGAAGGGTGGTTCGAAATTTCAGAAAAAGGGGATTAAATCCTCGAAATTTAAGAGCTACAAGAAGAACCCCAGAATGAACTTTCCAATCCGGAGTGTACTCCAGCAGAACTTTTCGTCGGTGGACAGAAATAAAACTTCTAGACCTATACCAGTGAAGACTAATAACCCAAAGAAAGAACCTCTGAAATGTTGGGGTTGCGGAGAAGAGCATCTCCTAAGAGACTGTCCACACTGACAACAGAACAGTCGGAAAATTTACAACATGCAGGAAGCTACCATAGTCAATGATGTGGCAAGGAGTGTGTCGCAGATTTATGCAGCCTTGGATTATAACCAAGCTGATCACCAAGCTTCAATAGTGGAAATAGAAGGTATGATTTTCAACCATCTAGTGTCTGTTTTGATTGACCCTGGCTCAAATTTGAGTTATATAGCCCCCAAAGCTATTGATAAGTGTAAGCTACAACCACAAAAGAAAACTAAGCCATGGTTGGTATAGTTAGCCACTGGCACCAAAAGAAAGGTGGTAGAGGTCATACCAGCCTACCAGTTAATGTTGGGTGAATTCCCCACCCAAGCAACCCTTAATGTATTACCCCTGGGATCATACGATCTATTGATTGGTATGGACTGGCTGGCTGCCCATAAAGACAAATTGGACTGTTACCATAAAACCTTAGAATGTGTGAGCAAAGAAGGAAAAAGGATAACCCTCCAAGGGATCTGAAAACTGGTCTCGGTGAGACAAATATCAGCCCTGCGAATGAGAAAGTATTGCCGAAAGGGATGTCCCCTATATGCAATACAGGTATTGAAAACAATCGAAGGTGATAAACCAAGCCCTGATGATCACCCTATCCTAAAAGAATACAGAGATGTGTTTTTGGAAGAGGTACCGGGTCTACCTCTGAGAAGAGACATTGACTTCTTGATAGAACTCACACCAGGAGCGGTGCCGGTGTCTAGGAGACCCTACGGGATGAGCACACCTGAGTTAGTTGAACTCAATTTACAATTGAAAGAAATGATCGATAAGGGATATATTCGACCCAGTGTGTCCCCATGGGGAGCACCAGCCCTGTTTGTGAAAAAGAAGGATGGCACCCTTAGACTGTGTATAGATTATAGACAACTTAATAAAGTAACCATAAAGAACAAGTACGCCTTGCCCAGGATCGATGACCTATTCGATCAGTTGGGAGGCGCATCTATTTTCTCAAAGATTGACTTGAGGTTGGGGTACCATCAAGTCTAAATCAAGGGTGAAGACATCCATAAAACTACGTTCCGAACACGGTACGGTCACTATGAGTTTGTGGTAGTACCATTTGGGTTAACCAATGCCCCTGCCACTTTCATGT